>BEXV01000112.1:358813-372329 GCA_003118195.1 Hemicentrotus pulcherrimus
CCTCTCTTCCCTCTCTATTCTTTCTTTTCCTTTAAGTCCCTCACTCTTTATAATTGTTTTTGTATTCACAATATACTTACTAGGCCTCTAACAGTGGATTATTTTATTATGGCTGTAATTATAAAACGCCCTATCTTACCAAAATGATTTCATAATTGAGCCTGTAAATTATAAAGCACCCTAGATAGCTGCATTAGATAACAATTGCTTCATTAAGATTTTCCCCAACACATGAATATTCTTAGAACTGATGACAATCTTTTGCCATGCAATATCTTTAATCAGTATAGACATGTTTTCTGCATTATATATTTGAAAAGCTATTATATATCTCTTTCTCAACCCCCCCCCCCTCATTATCAGGCGGCAGTTTGAATGCCAGCATGTTCAACGGTCGAGAGGCTATCGGCTTACCAGGTCTGACCAGTCCACACCAGGGTCAATGGGGAAGGCTTCACAGGACCCCGCCAGGTTTCCCAGGCATGCCACCGGGCACCTGGGCCAAGCCAGAACCAGAGAGGGCCAAAGAAGGGTTCCATTTCAGCCTAGACAGAGAGAGGGAACGCGAACGAGAGAGACTCAAGGACGAGGAGAGGGAACGAGAGCGAGAACGGGAACGCGAACGGGAGCGGGAAAGAGAAAAGATGGAGAGAGAACGGGAAAGGGAGAAAGACAAAGAAAGAGACAGGTTGGTATTTCAAAGATCATCTGAGCATATGGGGAGAAATGTATATTACCTTATTGTAAAGAGTAATGTATTCATCTAATCATTTAAACAGAGAGCATATAATGCATTCTTGACTCAGGGAACAGGAAGAAGGGTGTCATTGCTCAATAGTGATCTCATGATAATCTGGTCTTATATATTCACACATTTGGGGAAAGCTGTCAACTTAAAGGCAAGGGAAGGTACTTGATAAATTGGTCTTTGTATACAATTATTTTAAGCCCATGATGCACGATAGCTAATTACCAGAGAACTTTATCCTCGTCAAAATCTTGCAGGCTCCATGTGTTTGAATTGAATGTTGTAAGTGAAAGGCGTCAAGGTAAACATTTGCTTTACGCAGCGGAAGTGAGGAAATTTGTCATCAAGACATAAGTTGATTTTTGTCATTGGTAATGTGGTTTGGCGGGTAGAGCAGTACGGAGCGATTACTCAGCTAATAGTGGCGTGCAATTAGATTATGTCCCCAGGCCAAATCCATCGTTAGCAAATTACCGGCAAATTCAAACAGGTGTCGTGGGGGCTTCCCATTGTTTCTTTGACAATAACGGAGAGAGGAAGATACCGAGGGTCAGGATATGGTGATAATGAATTAGATTAGTCAGGAGGCTTTGCCAAGAATGGTTGTATGATTAGAGTCAAGTGAGTGGAGAGAGAAAGAAGGTGCTGTGCCAATCATACTCTGACCATAGATGCCAACTTTTCATGGTGGTGTATAAACATGACAGACATCTTGTTGTTATGATTGATAAAGGTATCAATCAGGATTGACAAAAATCTGGTTGGTTTGGTTGCTTTGTCATGTAAGTAAAGGAGAGGGATAGGAGGAGGGGGAAGGGAGGGGGCTATGGTGGGAGATCCCATTTTTGCATTTCATTTCAAGCGGAAAGTTTGAGGACTATTTCATTGTCACATGAATGATAACCATGGGCTGGAACGTGCAAACTAAGCTAGCATGTACAGGAAGTGCAATATTACAAGGATTGGAAGACATTGTCTGTTTGGTTTATGCTAAAGGATGATGAAGGTTAGCTGAATAATTGATCCAAGGTCACTGTCTTTGTTTTACTGACGACAGTAAGATAATCCAATTATGGGAGGCGGTGATGTTTTCAGCGAAAAAATCCCTTATTTGTTTGTGTGCCAAGGGATCAAACAAACACAAAGTACAAAATCTTTTTGGATACACTGGTAACTTTTGGTTTGGGACTAAGGAGGATAAATCAGAATTATAAAGCAAACATATAGAGGTAGAGGAGGAGGATGGATCTTGGCTCTGTTTTAAGCTAGGAGTAGTAAATGTTTTCAGAAACATGATTATGATTAGAATGGTTTGGTCATCATTTGAAACGGTGCAATACATCCAGAACACCGGTGGTAGGATGGTGTAATATTTCTCTAAAGCGTCAAGATCAGATAGGGTGTCAACAATAGTCAGATGGAGGACATGGGTTAAATGAGATGGTAGATATCTACAGAAGTGTGGAAGGTTGAAAAATCATGAGGAGATGTAGTGGACTCCCTTTACATTTGAAGAGCTTAGCAGATGATTTTTGTTAGGGGTGTATAGTGGGCCCCCACCCCTTGTAATACCGGAGCATGTGTATCAGCTAGTCATGAAAGATCTTCCAGAATCTGTACCTCCTTCCAGAATCTGTACCTCCTTCCAGAACCAAAAGAGAGACCCCTTGAGGGCCACATCAAATGTCAGACTTCTCTTCATTAATCACATGATTAAAGCTGACAGTTCAAAGACATTGTTCGTCCGGCGACAAGAATAGACGAGAGAAGAAGCAGGGAGCGAGTCGCGCTTCCCGACAATGGCAGGCGTCGAGCCGAGCACCTATCGTGACAATGCCGGCTGATAGATAAATTAGGTCCAGTTGCGCCCGGGCGCATTCCCAAGAAGTTAGCTGAGATAGGGTGCTCAGAATTGGGAGGAGGAAAGGAGAGTTGAGATGGGCGTAGGGGAAATGAGACGAAACAGGCCACCCAAAACAGGTGATGGGTTCAGAAAACAACAATAGCGATCACCCACCCCCTCCTTCCCTTGCAGATATGATTCTGATTAAAGAAATGCCTCTGTTTCTTATCTGTGAGTACTAAGGGGATTCATGTTGCAATGATTTAGGGACAGGAAAACAAAACCAAGAAGAGTGTGTCATTGTCACCATCATGACAGTAGAAATTTATTCTAATTTCTTAGGCCCAGAAGCTTCAACACGCTATTCTGTGGGTTTACTTGCCTATTTCTTTCACCCCACCCCCATCAGAAGGGAATAAGATGAAGAGTGAAAATATAAAGCCCATAGATATTGTTATTGAAGTTAAATAGTAAGAACCTTTATCTGTATTCATTTTTGGAAACTGAAAGTTTGGGATCCATTTTACATGTTACCAAACATACACATCCAACAAGCTTGAACCCAGCTATTACTATCTTTGTTCATAAATAAATAAGGAATGCTTAGCATTTTTTTAGTAAATTTGCACTCATTTTATTTTACAGATTGACATTTGTGGCTGAAAAGCTTTGGAAACGCTTTCTCTTTAAGACAATACGACCTAACCATTCATAACAATTTCATAAGGATTCATAATGAACATCAACTCCCAGAGTTCACTTGGAGGTTATAACCTTTATTGGACAAACTCATCCTTCTATAAACGATGGAAACCCCTACCCACTATCTCTTTTTTGAAAGAAAGGCTAGAAAGCAGATTTGGAACTGCGATGGCTATCTGATCTCGTCTAATTGCGACTTGCACGAGAGATGGGTATCTAAACAATAACTACCGCTGGCTGTAAAGAGAAGGAGCTAACCCTGTACATCCCGAAGAGGAGACAATGGAATAGAATAACTCTGGCTCTTCCCTTTGGACACCCAGATGGTAGCCACTTTCTCTGGGGGTTAAAATCACGATTAGAACTAGATAAAAACAAGATTGGGATGTAGCACAGGACAACATATCTCTCTATCTGTCTTCTATTTTTAGCATTAGGAATCTCATTAAAGATAAACTTGAGTTCTGGTAAAAAAAGAAAATGAATTCTCACAGAATCAAATGAAACTTACACTGAATGTTCAAGATTACAAATAAATGTCACTTGCCAAACAATTTTGGAAGAAAATGTATACTGGCTGAGTAATGAGCATAGAAAGATAAGGAAATCAGGGTAGTACCAACCCAGACACCATGTGTGTTGTCCCATGTACATCTTTCTGTGTAAGTGATTGTTACTTTACCAAGACTCTGCCAAATTTATGATGATTTTGATGACTCCAGAACCTTGCATTACACACCATTACTTACATGCTATATGATCAACTTTTCTGATCCATTCCACACCTTTTCTTTCACAATGCAATCGCATTACCAGTACAAAAGTTTATCTTTAATTGTTCCCTGCTCACTTTTGGGTATAATGTATTTCCTCCAAGAAGTATCACTTATTTGGGGAAAAACTGTGTTTCCTGCAATACCATCAAACCTTCCCGTCTGACTAGCTGAAATTCATGGATGTATTTTGGAATTGAGTAAATAGTTATAAATCACTTTTTTTCTGTATGGGGTATCAGGAATCTTAGGAACCAAAAAGACAGGCAAAAGACAGAGATGGTTAAGAGGATTATAATATGCAAGTCATACCTTTGGTGTTTTGCGCCTTGACCTCGTCCTTTTAATAGTCGGTCCCTATTGCATATCAGCCCCTCCTCCATAACTTCTAAGCAGCCTCAAGAGCAAGAGGATGCAGAATGATTGAAACATGGAAGCCTGAAGCGTGTCATGAGCTGTGACTGTTGATAGCCCTGAGGGAAGGTAGGCAGGATTTAAGTTGTCATGTCCACTTACTGGACAACGTTCAAGAACCATCCCCGTCTGCCTATAGCTCTCAACTTGAGATGAAATTTGATCATGCTCATTTGGGATTGAATGTGATGTAGATGGTAAATGAAGCTGACCGCTGTAATTGAGTCATTGAAAGCTGTAGACAATGACCAACACAACAAACAAAAATGATAGCAGGTTGATTAAAAAACATGGAAATATTTACTTTTCTTCTGCTGTATTTAATATTTTCATGAAAGTGGAGAGTTGGTGATATCTTTATCATAACTTCAATGAAACCAGTTAGTTGGTTTTTGTTTCAAATATTAGGTGTGATAGACAGCAGTTATTCAAAGTGTTTGACATAGGAAAGAACACTCGTAGCTCATACAAAATAGAATAAGAGGGTCAGGGACATGAAAGCTGAAGTGAACAAACACTTTTTGACTTGGGTGATTCAGAGCCTAGCTTAATAGGAGCTCTGGAAAATTGATCATGGGAGAAACCTCATCTGCCCTCAATTATCCTGTGGTGGAACCAAAGGGAAAAGATGTATTGTTGAATAGGAAATCTCCTGGTGCACAGATAATGTCTCCCATTAGTACGTTCTGACTTCTCCTGTCGCACCGGAAAAGGGGCAGCTTTAAGGGATGCAACCTTTACAAGTGGGTTCTTCTCTTGTAATCCCTCTTGGCCTATTCAAGAATCATCAGAACTTCACCAAATAGACGCTTCTTGTGTCATTAACTCTTTGATACTGCTTCCCAAACAAGATTCAGTGAAGTTCTCTCCGGTTTCTCTTTTGAAAGGCTTTTTATGATAAATATTTAATGTTTGTTTGTATAGTCGGTGGGCTATAAGGGGAGGGGGGTAGGCTCTGTTCTTTGTTTGCCAAGTTTGGAAAGATTCGCACTGGAGTTGTAATCGGCCATGATTGCTGATTCATTGTGGAGCTGTGTCTTGGAGTTAATCTGACCATGATGTACAGGAAGGATGCTCATCTCCCAAATGTTCAATTTGTCAGCAGTAATTGATACGAGCCACACATTTTTTCCTTACCACTTCAGTTTTGGGGCGGTTAGTCACTGCGAGTGAGCGTCTCTCTGGTTATCACACAGGTCTCCTCATTAGATTTCAGATTGACCTATCAGATCCTTCCTCCTTTTGAGATCATGTATCACCAGTAAATGTAAATCTTCTTTGTAAAATATGAGTGGATAATACTTAAACATTATTAAATAATGCAGATTTCGAAGGGGCAATATGCGTTATTTTGTAAAAAACAACTAAATGACAAATATTATTACAGCAATAAGAATGTAATATGCTATTTTTAACCCAATGTGGACTAATTGGTATAGGTTTATCATGCATCTATAATGGGTTCAATCCTTAGATATTTCAAGATTAATATTAAACGGGTAAAGAGTAACAAGACTGAAAAAACAAAAGATTATAGATTAATAATTTTTTCTAAAGCCAAGTGGAAACTTTTAATTATTTAATTTAAAGTGCAGAGTTTGAACCACTAATTTTTTGTTATGTTAACAAGCGCCTCTTTTGTGTGATTTTTCTTTTATTAGGGAGCGCAAGGATGGTGAGAGGTCAGCGAATCATGGACCTTCAGAGGGATGGTCAAACGATCGCGACAGGGAGAGCCGACTGACGGAAAGTGAATCAAGAACACTAAATCACGCTCGCGTACTGGACAATGATCGTGATCATGAAAGGAGAAAAGAGGAACGCAGCTCCGAGAGTCGTTCTAGTGATTTGAAACGTGTGACCCCTCCTAGTCGCCATGTTAATGATGTAGTAAGACATTCAACGTCGCGCGGTCATGATGGACGATTTGATAGCGCATTCAACAATGTGTTACATCCAAACTCGCTGACCGCCAAAGAGGAAAGACGGGAGCCTGAAAAGGAAAAGCCTTCGGAGAGATTGCCAGAGCAGCGTTTACCGGAAAGGATCCCAGAGAGGATACCAGAGATGTTACCAGAGAGGATGCCTGAGAGGCTGCCAGAAAGGCTACCGGAAAGATTCCCTCCGGAAGTAATGGCATTGCATCAGGCATCTGTCCTCAATTCCATGAACCATATGAATCCTATGATGTCATTGTTAGACCGTCGCTTGCCAGGTATGCCCTTCTCACCGCTCCTCCATATGGAGAGACATCCCAACCCACAGATCCAAGGTCCTTGGGATCCTTTCAGGGGCAACCTGGAGGCGCTACATCGCGAGCAGCAGATGAGACTTGAGCGTGAGTATGAGCGGGATCGTCTGATGCGATCTGCTCTGCACCAGCCCATGGGACCAATCATAGAGCATCCAGATAGGCTGCGAGAACGTGAGCATCATGACTTCTCGCGAGATAACCCTCTTGCCATGGAATCCACCATAAGGCACCTGGAACAGGAGCGCATGCACAGATACCTCGAGGAGCGCGACCGCGCCCTGGCTCTACGTGAGGATGTTGAACGAAGCCGACTCATCCACCCGACCTCCCAGGACCCGCTCAACCCTCTGAACAGACCCTCCATTGGGGGGATTCCCCCTTATTCAAGGACTAGCTCTATCTTCTCAAACTCTTTGCATAAGAACAGTTCACCACCCTCTACCCTATCTGCCCCTCCCCCACCCCTGGTTTCCTCGGCTGCAACAAGTAACGGCCCTTCTCATGGGCTGAGCCACCTAGGACCCCACAGTCATTCAGCATCTCCTCATCTTACAGTCACCAGGAACAGTTCACCTGCAGACTCTAACCCATCCAAGGGCAAAACAACTCCTGATAAAGATGCCCATTCAAGATAGGACATGGTTACCATGTAGCCTCTCAACATTTATCTTTTTCTCTCTGTCTGTCATAGCTGTGAAGCCTCAACATGTTTTTCCCATGTTTTCATAGGAATAGTTTTTACTGTTGATTATCAAACAGTCCTGATTGACATGACCCTATTGTAGCACAGAGGGTACTATTCAAACAAATCAACCATGTCCCCAAACACTAACTTACCAAACACCCTAAACCCATGGTGGTAGTTAACCTAGTCTTGGGTTCTAGAGTTGTATTTTAAGACTTGCCATTTACTTTTGAAAGGATACAAAGTTGGCTTTGAATAATTTCACTTTGTTGGTGCATAGCACATCTTCATTCAAAACAGGAACACTTTTTGTACTACTCCTATATATTTGTAACTTTCAGGAACATGGCAATTTCCTGTTGGAAAATTGCTCCTTTTAATTGATCATTTCAAAAATATTAACTTACCTGTACATTAAACAGAAATGAGATTATTACATATTTTTAAATACGGATAGAAATTTTATGATATAAATCCTGTTTCAATACCTTTTACTTGATATCAATTGTCAATTACAACTGTTTCATCAAATAAATTCCTTGTGCAATGTACCCGTCATTAAAGTCTTTTATGATCCCATTAAAATGGGCTCATTTGTAAATGAAGATGGAGAGAAAAATAAGCAAGTTCCAAAATATTGTAATCCCTCCTCCTTAATACATACTGTATATCTTAAAGGTTCATTAAGCAAGTGAAATCGTTTTAAGAACTTTTCTCTAATTTGTGTGAAACTGTTTTGTATGTGCCAAATATGTTGTAGATTAAAGAGAGATCATGAGAAGTAACATTCCAAAGAGAAAGAGGGATATTATCGATTCTAAAACGAAACAGTCACCAATTCTTTCCCGTTATTTGGTTGTACAATGCTGTCAACGACTGTCAGTTTGTTATCTGGTGGGTGCTTGTCTGGGAATATAAACAAGCAGGGTGAATTCCTCTGGTGTAATTAGGTGCTAGTGTTAAAAACAAGGGTTAACTTAGTGGACACTACAAGCTCTGTGTTATTTCATTGACACCACTGGAAGCACTATGGGTTGACACCAGCACCAAGATTTAAATCTGTGCTCTAAAGTCACCCAAAGTGGATTTTAAATCTCACATGAATCATCTGAAATGAGTTGTGAAATAAGTTGTATTTTCTTTTTGAAATAGTTTTGTTGTTGTTGATTGTAGTTATGAATCAAACTCTCTATTGGGCCTCACCATGTAGGATGACTTGAGGAAAGGTTTTTACGATGGTGGAATGGGACTTTTTGTAAAATTGATTTGTAAATGATACAAAGTTCAAACAACTGATGATCGGTCTTTCCCTGTTGAATTAAAGTGTTATATTTCATGCAATGTATGAGTGATTGTGCTTGTTACATCATGGCATGAAGCATATTATGGATTTGGTAAATGCATAGCCACTAAACCCCTTAATAAACCATTCAATGAACTTTTGTTTTTAAAGAACCGTAAACTTCTTCAAAGAGTATGATAATTGGCTATCGAAGAACTCTATGAAATATATCTGTGTTGGAATAATTGACAAGTATGACAAGTATGGGTTGGCATTGTGTTAATATATGGAAAGTGTCTATAAATTGGTCATTCTTAGCTCTTTACATGTTTTATTTTGATCTTATCAGGTCCAGTGAAATATCAAAAAATATTTTCAGAGTATCATTTTTTTTATAGACATTGTGAATATCTAAGGGAAGATAAAAAAAGTGAAATGTACACAAGCCTTAAAGAGATTTGTATTCTTTACTGGGTTCTACACAGGGAAAATTTAAGCATACTTTTTTCCTCAAATGATGCCTGCTGAAATAAATTCATCCCAAGCTTGATGATAAATACTTCAAAGTAATCATGAAATGGTGTTTTTAAAAAAAGAAATGTGTTTATAAATGTTTAGTCTTGATGTGTAATGTATGTATGGATAAGTGACACACATCTCAGCGTGTAATCAATCTCTGACTTCATGCCCTTTAAATTGTTACCATTTGTTCAATATTACCAATCACTATTGCTGTGGAAGATCCTTCAAATGTCAGTCACTTATTTTCACTAAACTCCAGCTTCAACTCTCACCCCTCATTGTCTGGTGTCGTCAGATAAACCAGGGTGGAGAAGATAAGCATCAAGAAAAGGACGGGAGGGGGGAAAAATAGGAAAGGGAGATAAAAACTTTGAGAAGATGAGCTTCATTTCCCCCCGCCAGTGTACTCATCAAATATCCTGTTGTCAATAAGACCTAGTTTTAGTCTCAGAGAAGGAAAGAAGAGACGCCCCCCCTGAGGACCGTGATTCATCCCCCTTTCCAGACCCCCTTTGGCTCTCCCTCAGGGCTCTCCCTTCACCCAAAAGAGCAATTTATTCCAATTATACGAGCAGTGTTATTGATTCATATCAGGTTGTCTTAACTCGCCTCTATTCTGATTTATATAGAAATTGTTCATCTGTTTTTAATGGGTTGTTATTAACCCTGTCAGGTTTAATTTGGAAGATGATCAAGCCTGGTATTCCTGATGTGGGTTATTGTTTCTGATTTAAAGTTATGTACGTGATGGATAAGGCCGGAAATTGAGTGAGGACTGCAACTCATTTCACAGAGGCATACAAAATCAAAACAAGCAAATTCATTGTCTTTTTCTCAGTTGTGTGTATAACCACTGATGGCTCATATTCAACAGATTTGAGTGACAAAGAAAGGGACTTTCTGTTTTTCAACTAGAGAGGGCTCTCTTCCACATCATTTTCCACAGTCTATTAACTTTCAACTGTTCCACTATTATCTTAAATGCTATCACCAGTTGAACAAACGATGTGGATAATCAGCCTAAAAGAAAAGGCCAGAGCCTGTGGATTGAAATCCAGATTTGACCAGTATTGCATCGAAGTTTTAACCCTAGCGATGGGTTCTTATCTTATACGAAAGAATCCATCGCTGTGTTTAAAGTTAGTCTAATATTGAATTTAACAATGTTCTGTATTCTACTCGACTTTAAACCCAGCACTGGGCTTGCGATATTCTTCAAAATAGGGTTTAACTAAAGGAAGTCAGTCAGAGGTCCAAGTTTTCCTGACTTGTTAAAATATAAACCTTTGTGTCAGTTTGAATTGAATTGCTAAATATGGGCCTTTTAGATTCATAAAAATCCCAAACTCTCATTCTGTGCTTCATTCTTTTCAGTTGTAAAGAAAAATGTTATAAGTCCTGTCAAATTCTTGACGTTTTACCTGTACTTAATCATGTTTCCTAAATTGTTCAGGCTTCAACATGTCTAACAAGGACACTTTTTTTCTAGGTCATATTTATATCTCTAGATGGAACACAAAGGAGAGATTAATTTATGAATTTTATTTCACAACTCACATGTTTTTATCGACGGGCTTTCGTTTGTTATTTCAAGTTCTTTTTCTGCTTTCGTTTCAGTTCTCTTTCATTTCATTTTCAAACTTGAAATACGTTATTTGAGGATGAGCTATCATCTGTATTTGGTATATACATGTTATTATCCATTTAACATCAATATCACTTTTCCATTTGATAAAGCACTTGTTCACAAATATTCAGGTCGTTTTGAGGAAAGAAAAATTTGATATTTTATTTGCTAAGAATATTTTCCCTATCAAAAGTGCAATGCGGGGAGACTGAAAAAAAAATAATGTTGGCTTTTGTAGATAGTCTTAATGTATGTAAAGGAACAAAAAGTTGATAATGATAACTTCCAAATGAAATTCAAAATTTCTTTATTTCTATCTGTATTTTGTTGGCTGCCTGCAAGAAAGCAGTTAACTACTATTGACAATTCATAAGTCAACAACCTTCTTACAAGCAACCCAATGAATTGGTCTGTCTCTAAAGAAAACAGTTTGAGAGAGAATTTTGATGAGTTCCAAATAGAGAACTGATGTGTGTAGATATAGTAGCTAGTTGAATTAGATACAATGATCTTGAAAATACTCTGATTTAAATGTCAAATTCACCTTTAGGTAATTTTTGTAGGCCAACACAGCAATATGCCATGTGAGTCATAGATAATGAATATATAAATAGTTGAATTTTTACAAAATGGCTCTATGTAATGATAAGAAGATTTTTTTTTTTCCTTCTTTCTTTGGGGGTCTTATTTGGCCACCAATTAATGATAGAGATTTGTTTGTTGGTGGTGGATTATGTATGTGACAAATTTACAAAGTCAAATAATGAAACGAACTGTAAATATTTTTTGTCCGGAAGGAAATCTTGTTCATAAATTGTGATACAATGCTGGATTGATATACAGATTTTAAAAATGAATTTTGTGTCAACTCAAAAAAAAAATGGTAGAACCTTAAATAAGTACTTGTTATTTGCTACAGTATTAAATTATGACTGAGAAAAAATGAAGGTAATTCTGTATGGATTGTATGATATTGGTTGTACTTTTCTCATTGCAAATATAGTAGAGAGAAAGATAGGCACAGAGAGATAGAGGAGGAGGAGATAAATATTAGCAGAGAAAGATAGAGGAGGGATATATATATATATATATATATATATATATATATATATATATATATATATATATATAGGCAGGGAGAGCTGGAGGAGATAGAGGGAGATGAAAGTCACAGAGAGATAGATATAGGAGGGAGAGATATATATAGGCAGAGAGATAGAGGAGGGAGAGATATATAGGCAGAGAGATAGAGGAGGGAGAGATATATAGGCAGAGAGAGGGGGATGGAGAAGCAGAAATGGCATAATGAAACAGAATGTAAGAATCGGAGTGATGGACCATGGACCTAGTTTCTTATTAGGTCATGGATATACAGTCAAACCTGATAGTGACCATCTGTCTACAAAGACCACTTTTTAGTTACCCTCGAAAATGTTTTTTTTCAATGAAACAATACATAAAGGCCACCTGTTTATACAGACCACTTTCCTTGTCTCCCTTGGGTGGTCTTTACAGACAGGTTTCATTGTATATGCTGCTTTATCCCTATTACCTCGCCACATCATTGAGACCGACCGATCATTATTGGCCACTTGATGTAATGTACTGATATTGTGTGGGTCTGGACACATCACATTTTCACTCAGCAGCCCAACGTAGGGGGTTAAACCCCTACCCCCCCCCCGGGAGATCCGCCCTGAATCCGCCCCTGAATAATCAATCTCATATCACATAAATTGTCATGATTTGGGGTTCAGTGCTCTTCTATCTGGTCTTAATTTTTTTTCTATTCTTATTTATTTATTTGATTTCCAGGTACATGATAAACAAAATAGAAATGACGACACAGAGCATAACATTAAAGAGTTACAACACAGTGAAAATACCACAAGCGGACGCCTGGGAAAAGAATTTCCATTCTGTCATGAGGCCCAGCGAAAAGAATCTGAAGAAATGTGAAAGTTCTTTTGTCTGTGATGATGCGTGATTACTACATTGTTGCTTCAAATGAATGTCCTCATAAACATACACATTATCAGGTGGTGATGTGATCAAAGACTCTCATTGTTAGTCCATCTATAGTAGGGTTCATGATTAAAGTATAAAGCAGATTACAGTGTGAGCACATGCATTACGAAAAATGGTTGTCTCAAATTTGTCCTTGACTATTAAATCGTCGTGGCTGAAAAGTTCAATATCAGAAAGAGAGAAAGTGAATAGATAATATCAGGAATGGTAAAGGGGGCGGTATCATCATCAGTGGCTGGATAAGGAGGGAGTGGCCTACAGAATCAGAGTGGATCTGCAAGAGGTGATTCTGGTGCCCATTTTTTCGCGTCTACATCAATAGTAACGTCACTGATGAAAAAATAAGGCAAAAAATAATTGACTTGCCAGCGATCACAAACCCGGGGAGTGGTCGCTTAACACCAAAATCAAAAGTAAGTAGACCCAATGCTTAGCCTACTAGTATTAATAATATATTGATTGATTGGTTGATTGATATGTATTCGCCAAGCCTCCAACATACGGCAAATTACAACATACAAAGATAACAGATAAAATCAGCTTGCAAAGTAGGCCTACTCGTTGCATTTAATTGTGTATCGTTTCGTTGAAGATCAGCCATACTTCAATTATTTCTTCTTTTTTGAGCCCCCCCCCCC
>BEXV01000112.1:383148-400687 GCA_003118195.1 Hemicentrotus pulcherrimus
GGGGGGGGGGGGGGGGGGGGGAAATCAAATTATTTAAGAGCCCAGATAGAGCACATTATGACTAGAGAGAGCAAATAGATTATAGGAAATTTTTAATAATACCAATTTCTTCAATACAAAATATCTCTCAGACAAAAATACACATACAGAGAATTCCACCAATTCAAAGAAGAATAAACTTCAAATTTTACTTGCACTGATCATCTTTCATTCAATCTTACAGATAGCATCTCCTATATACATATATGCAACAAATAGAAATCTGCTGGCTGGCTACTCCAATTTGGCGGCTGTCCATCTGTAAGTTTTCCTTGACCCCTTGCGTGCAGAAGTCTTAAAAGCAGGATCTGCTGGCATGATGGGCGGAGATCAAGAGCACAGTTTTGAAGTGGTGGTGGTGGTATAGTAGTCCTTATCTGACATGCAGATAGCTTAGGAAGATCCTTCTAAAGGGTTCATCTACAGATCAACCAACCCTCAGAGGGATCCTAGTCTCTCCCCTAGCCTGATCTTATCCCCACTGTTGAATACAAAGTTAAAGTCTTTAGGTGCTTCAAAGACAAGGACAATGGTTGATCCAAGATTGAAGCTACCTATACCAGTCCCCTTGGTCATCACTACACCGTCGTCATCACCTCTCTCTTCCCGGCATGACTTCAAACTCTTGTCGTAGTAGACGCCAGGCTTGCACTTTCCTGTCAGGTTCGTGCACAGCTCCTTTGGATTGGAAGAAAATTGAATAGTTGCTCACACTTACAAGATTCAAAGCTTTTGATTTTTAAGAAAATATACTTCATACTAGCTACCCATGTAATTTTTGTTAGCTACATCAACAAAGAAATTGACATTCAAAAATATAATTGATCAAATTTCCCAAAATACTAAAAAAAACAAGAAGCAAGAGTATGTAGCAATGTAATTGTGATCGTATTCAAAGTAATATACAATCCTAGAAAAAAATTATAAGATATGATCTCCTTCCTCAGAGATATGAAGAATAAACTTCCTTCGGAAGCTTATAAGGGATAACATAAAAAGGCATCTAGTCATGTACGGTGACTTGAATATCAGTAGGCCTAATTTAACGTCTGAAAATTGACATCCCTGCATGTAAGTCACTTTCTAGCAATATGTGGGATTTACTGGAAAGATGAATAAAAGGCAAGCTTCAGAAGGCAGAGAAAGGACAAATCCTATGGTACTAACAGTTCAGACCTTATGGTAAATTTGGGCCAAGTAGAGCAAGAAGTGTGAGTGTAAGATAAAAAGTGTTGAGAATTCTCTGTAAACCTATAGGCTTTATGTCCAGGCTAAACCCTACAAACCCAGCTTTATAGCCAAATATGCAAAGCTTCAGAAGATCGGCTTTAGAGAAGAATTGCCACATGAAAGCTGGTAGGATACCAGTTTTGTAGCAGAGATGCAGAGCCCCGGTCTAAATTCATGAACATACCTCGTCACAGTAAAAAGAAATGGATCCTACATTGGTGGCGCCTACGGCAGTCAGGGAGAAGAAGCCGTGCTGCCAGGCTCCTGTGATACACACTCTCTCATTAAAGTTGAATAGGCCTCTCACCCATCTAGCTATGCCAGGGTTAACAGACAGCAGTTCACCTGAGGGGAGGGGACACAATATTGAACCATTTATCATTTTGTACATCTGGGCCGTATTCAACTCAATACTTACTGCATGTCAGAAATATGAGTTTTTTTACTTGAAGTTTTATTTATTCCACATTTTACATAGAAAAACAGTTTAAATTCTTTTCTAGTTTATAGAGGTGTATATTATTATAAGAATAGATTTCACACAAGAAAAAAATTTAAGAATTCAAATCAAATATAATGTACGGAAAATAAGTACTTAGTTTTTGGCTAAGGTAAAATACTAAGCAAACTTGGGTATTCAGTTCAAGCTTTTGGCTAAATACTCAAACAAAATTTTAAAAACAACTCCCTAGCAGACTTAAGCCAATTATTTTGGAGGCCTTGATTGGCAGGCATATCAATTTTTTATGAAATGAGCATTAACATGATTATACACAGCTTATAATGGCTGCATATAATTATTTTTAAGCTTATTTTATGAATTAATGCATGCATTGTGCAATATTTTGGATTGACTATGTGACATCACAATACTTATTAGTAAGCATCTTGCCTTTAAGTTGGCTTACTAAAGTGAAATGCTCAAATGTGATCTGAATATGAGTTAATACCAACATTATATGGACACCGTCATATTTTCTGCCCCAACTTTATGGAATGACCCTTACAGTAAATGAGTAACAGAAAATGGAACCCTGAACCTTGTGATCAAGGGTGGATTGAATGAAGAAAGGAAATTCTGACTGTCCCGAGATTGGAATCCTGAACCTTGTGATCAAGGGTGGAGTGACTGTGAATTAACCACTTGTACCTGGGAAGTGCCTTCTATGATGTGCAATCCAGTCTGTTGGTGAGTGGAACCTGTGGTAGTCTCCGGGGGCCAGGTAGATCACACAGTGATACAGACTGGTACCTTCCTTCTGACAAAGGGAAGAATGATAATCCTCATCAGAAACCTGATCAAAGAATCCAGGATGGAAGGAAAAGGATATATTATACAGTGAAGGATGGTGTTTGAACCCCATCCACAAACACACACACCCTGGAAAATGTATGACATATTGCTGTAAACTGATATGAAAATGGAAGAAGAGCTAACAAATAATATATGTACTACATTATACAAATCTAGACACTTTGAATTGCAAGAAACAATTCATGAAGTTCCTGTTTGGATAGAAAAAGGGCAATCATCAACGATCTCCACAACTCTCGTCAGTTCCCTTGTCATTTTTTTCTTGGAGTCCCCACACTTGGTGAAAGCACCAAGGGCATTACGTAGTAGAGCAAACTCATCTTTGCTCATACCTACCTCGTATTCATTGCCTACAGCGTGTGAGTTGCAAGAGTTTGGTCCCAGGAAGTCCTTGAGGGAATAGGTGATGCCTTTGACTTGTTCCAGCTTGCTCTTCTCTACTTGACCAAAATGGAGGACTCTACCGTCACATGGGCTGACCTGGAGGAGGAGGTAGAGAACAGAGGTGTATGTACATGTATTAAGTGAATGCAATCAGAAATTGGATTAAACATAAAATGACCACTGACGAATTATAACCTCTGCTCTGGTGCCATCAGTTTCATAACTAATGATTTTAAAAAATTAGCAGAAGAGTCCTGATTAAAAAATATCCTTAACGTTTAGTGAAACATTCCATGAAGTTGATATTAATTTCATACTGCATCTGCACATACTTTAAGAAAAAATGTTGTATTCCTAGTTCCTGGTCTGTTTGTTATTTTTTTTCTCTTACTATTTTCTTTTTGTCCTTGGAACAGAAATGATGTTGTAAGCTCTGAATGTTGTTCAGTTTGTACTTGCCGAACTCAAAATGTTGCATTTCGGGAGATATAATAAATACTGACCAGGCCTTTGATTTTTCTGAAATATTAAATTAAAATTCAGAGGCAGTGGCACTCAAGGGCAAGAAGATTGAATGATTATCATCAATAAAAAGAGTTAATCACAATGATAAAGCACATGTTACTCAAAAGTGACATGGAACAGATGGTAGATTAACCCATTTAAACACACTTAATTAAAGATTGGCCAAACAAATACATGTACATGTCCAACGTGCACACACAATATGTCTGTCACTTCTCATAGAGAATCCTACTAAGAGGATATTCACCAAAAGGAAGTTGAAATCAACACTTCAAAGTTTCCCCCACTAATGAAACTATTCATGATTTCCTTTTGTATGAAGGTGGTACATGTAGGACTGCAGCCCTGTGTATTGTACTGTCAGTGTCTAGAGCACTAACTCCATACTTTCCCACCTGAAGTTCCTGAAGACAGAGTCACATCTATGGAATAAACAGGGGCTGGGTGCTAATGTTGCATAATAACAACAAGAAAAGAATCTTCTTTCTTAAAACTTTTTCTTGGGGNNNGGGGGGGGGGGGGTGGAGGGAGGGCGCTACACCAGCAAATTCATTTGTCTTGCTTTTTTTCATTATTGCATGCAAATCCATTATTTGTTATGATTTTAAAGTCAACAGATAATATCAAAATGATTTTTCAATCTGTTGATCATGGTTTTTAGCCCAAGTACTGGACACAGGGATGATTGGTATTAATCATGAGGTGAATTGATAACATTCACTGTCATACAAGACCTAATACATGTTAAATGCAGAATTGATGAAACTTGGTCACTGCTGTCTGGATATCTATAAAATGCTGATTTCTTGTGGAAGATGCCCTATACAATTTTTATTTATTCCACATTGTTTAATGGACAGCCTGTTTAGAAGTACATGTACGAGTTCATTCAGTATGTTTCATAACTTTGAGTCTCCTACAACACTTATTTTTATGATGAGTTTTGTAGGATAGTGTAAGGTTGTACATGCTCATGTTTCTTTATTCCTTTTCTTTTGTTTGCGCCACATACAATCATTTAAATAACCTTCTGAATCATAAGTGCTTTGTCCTGTTTGCTTTTTTTCCTTGCTAGCAATTATTTGTTTAATGGGAATACATGTAGGTGTCTTTCTATCTTAAGCAGACGACTAACACATGTTTGTCCTGGTATTTAAAACACGATAATGAGAATCAGACTTGATCGATAGCCTATTAAAGTCACATTCATACCAATCCACTATCAGACAAGCCTTGATCCTATTTAATTGCTTGCTCAAATATTGACTTAGATTCCTTCATGTAATCGTGGGTCACCAAACTCAAAACACAAAGACTGATGTTTTTCTCATTGCCAATGTCAAAAGGTTCACACTTCTAAAACAACAAACATTTGGTTCTACAGATAATCTTCATTTTGTGTCAAGCAGCATCATAATCAAATGAGATGATTACTGATTACCTTGATTTTATTACGATCAAAGTATGACATTGTGAATGTCACCTGTAGGTCAATCAAAAAGTGCAAATATTATGAAAAGGGGACACAGGCTTCAGAATCAAAGTCCACATTTCTAGTCAATACAACGCTTTGATGATGTCGTCATGCTATAAATCGTATGATTTGAGATTTTGAGGTTGAACTAAAAAGATTGCATTCTTCCAATGTGGACATCATATGCCAGATTAAGTCTTTTTACCTGATCTTCCTTTATGCTCTGCCTCAAAATCTTTATCAATTCTGTTATTGGGGAATGCAATGATGAGTGCAAGAAGTTGTCTCTGTTACATGCTATTCTTTGATTATGTAGTGCAAAGTGTAAATTTCATAATTGCCATTCCTCCCAGGGTCTCAAAGAGTACACTTTTTATGTTACATGTACATGTATGCAAGAGGCCCCTGCCCTCTAATAGTATTGGTACATATGCAATTTTCCCTTAAAAGAAGCAATTACCTATTCTGATCAATAGCAAGGCATTAAAATGAATAATGTATGACGAAACAAATTTCCTTTTATTCATTACAAAAACACCCTAATCAATGTCATAAGGCCAACAAAAAAAGAAGTTGTGTTGTCCTTTAGGTGCCAGAACCTGATTCAGTTAGTCAAATTGGTATACCCCCCGCCCCCCCTACAAAACAGGGACAGTTGCCCCATAACTAAAAAACAGGAACATCGCCCAAATCTCACTGGTTTCTAGCTGGTGTAGTGCATGGTGCACATACATGTACACGAGGGCCGGGGTCTAGGCCTAGTTGTTAATGCTAGCATGATTTCGAAACTAGGGCAAAAAGAGGAGTGAGAATTTAGGAATAATTTGATAATTCTATGGATTTACATCCCATTTATTCATAAAACATTAGGTCTCTGAAAAAAAAAAATTTAAAAAAAAGTATAAAAAAAAACGACCATAGATTCTATTTTTTTTTAGGCAATACAACATCCTTTTTCAACGCTTTATATACTGTAGCAGAGCTTGAAAATAACAACCTTTAAACAATACATGTACACTGTATCAGATGTTTAATTTACCAGAAAATTTAATTGAATATTGGTAGAATGTAAGACTGAGGAAGAAAAAGAGAAAAACAGAATAAATCAGAAAATAAAAGTTTTGGGGTAACATTTGAAAATATAATATAAGTTAGAAATATACTTACCAGCATATGATGTGCATCCACTGGTCTTACATCTGGCTTGAGTTCTCGCATGAAAAAATCCTGGAGATTTTTGTACTGCTTGAGATCTTCTACCAGAGCCTCACTAAGGTTACAGTTGAAGAGCCGTACATAGAGACTGTACATGGGAGCCCGGAGAAAGAGCGGTACCTCCAAACTATTTACCCGACCCCATAACCTCGATAATGAGCGGAATGGTAAGATGCGGTACAAGTTGACCTGTGGCAAACAGAAAGGCAAAGTTATGTTACTAGAAGATACAGATTTTTCATCAGCCAAATGTGTAAATTACTGAAGCATATTTTTTTCCACATTAACAGATAGGCCTCATGTGTATAGTTTAGCCCTGTAGCACATCAAGCTTTACAACATTGAAAAGATATTGATAAATACATGTATGGATCTAGATCAGTGTTAAATGTAGATGATCTAATTTCAAAGTTTTCTTCACTGCTTGTATATGTTGTAAGTTGACAAACAGAGTACTTGGTGCCTATAGAATGATCAGTGTTTCAAAATCAATACAAATCAAGCATAGGATGAATGATCTGTTAATGGGGGTGGGTGGGTGGGCGTGGCCTTCTCTGCAGACATGTAGAGAGCACTCCTGACTAGCCCTCTTCGACCCAACAAACCACATCACTCCTGGCATCAAGGACTGGACAGTTCACCCTGATGGGTACCAGCTCCCCAGGTCCAGAACTGAACAACACAGACAACCATTCTTCCCGACGACCTTACATGCATGAAACTCATCAACATCTAGTTAAAAATGTATAATATAACAGACACCTTTCAAATTTATCCTTCAATCATTGACTGATTAATAAGATTGAGATAAACTTTTTACCATACTGGCAATCTACAATGTACATGTAGACTAGGGACAGTAGGGTCTAGAGGTCTAGAAATTCTAGGCCTAGAATTTACAACATTATGAAAATATGTGGAAAAGAAGGCTTGATCTAGAATTTTAAAAAGTACAATAGAATATCATCGATGATCGACTAGAAAAAGTAGAATATGTACATGGATTTGGATGTAAATGTACATGTACGTTAATTAATCTACAACATTGTAAAATAGAACTATGTTGGCAAGATTGAGTTGGCCAACAGAGAAAGATGAAAAATTTCATTTTCATTTTTGGCAGAATGTTTCAATTGTAGGCCTATTGTTGATCTAGGCCTAGAAGTCTAGGTCTATTCTAGGTCTGCTACTACTAGTTTTACTCCAGACACACACGTTCTGGAGACAAACTACAGTAGTACAGTCTACAGTAGAGTAGACCTAGCTAGCCTAGTCTAGATCTAGTAAGGTCTAGTAGTACTCAGTAGACTCTAGCCTACTTACAAAGAAATTCCTGTAAGCTGCGATCTGCTCCTCTGCATAATCCAAATCACCATCTATTAAACCATCCTTGTTCTTGAAACTAGTATGTGATTCATCATGATCTCCCAAATCAATATCTTCATCTTCTGCCGAGTCTGGAACTCGAATCTTAACGTCCAAAAATTCACACCATGGCAGCAAAATGTATCCAATTCGTAGACAAGCTTTGTATGGATTCACACGTTTTAGGTATGGTAATTGTCCAACAAAAGGTAGAAAATTCACGTAGATGAAATACCATGCCTGCACGGTGAGGAATATACTAAGGAATGCCGGAATATGTCCAAGAAGAACAAGGACTTCCATCTTGAAAAATTTATCTTTACTCTTGGTTCAGTCAAAGCGATTCTCTTCAGTTCAGTCCACGTCCAACGGCAGAAGCACTTTCAATAGATTCTTCCACGCACAGCAGTTCAGTTTTCACACAATGACCGCACCTCTTTTACCGGCTACTAAAACGCATCGAGTTACCGTTGGATAGACGTCTAGTTGGTTGTCGACGAAGGGGTAACATTTACACACAATTTTTGGTGGTAAATCATAATTTGATGATAAAAAAAGCATATCCTGTATATTCTATTACTAATGCTCTTTCGTGACAATAACTATTTTTTTATCAAATGCCAATGAAAAGGGGAAAAAGATGTTTCAAGACGAAATTGACGCGGAACTTTCCTCACTCGTTCAATTCCCGTACGGGAAGACTTGAGCATAGCGCGCATGCGCCATATCTAGGGTTACGTACCGTGTGTTCTCTCTTCAAGTTGTCATGAACATTAACCAAATATCAATCATCGAATTTGTATGCATAATTCACACTTTCTTCAAAATGTATTGTTCTTAACAATTCTAATTCAAAAAACTATAATCATCAAAAAGATCAGGACCGGTTTTGATTTTCAATCTGCCAATGACATATTGCACGAAAAACGAAATGACAATGAAAAAAGCCTAGTGCTCCAACCCTAGTGACCTTTCGGAAATCACCTCATGGTGATCGGTGTGGATAGTCTGATATCGAAACCTACTTTTCTTCAATAATATCATGGTGATTATTTTTTGAAAAGGTTTCAAACTTTCAATGAATTATATCCCTGCAATCTTACTTAATCTTATGCGAAGAGGAAATTGAGATGTCAATTCAAACTATTGTATTTGACGCCTGATGGTTAAAGCTAAGGCCTAAATATAAAGATGTTGTATTGCACTTTGCGACCGACCCAAAAGTCTTGAAATCTACAATCGGCTGTTAAAAAAAAAAAAAAAAAGCGTTAACGTACTTTAATGAATATACAAATATGTTTTTTAAGGCCTAATCTTGAGCTCTGGTTTGGGCGTCGTATGTCGAGAGGACATGGCTATAAAGCCTATAATTCATTCTAGATTGTTTATCCTGCAGTAGATCGATTGTTTGAACTATAGTAAAATAAAAAGAACCTCAGACAAAAACTTGCTGGAATTCATTTTCAATGAAAAACACAACTCTCATTTGCACATACACTGTAGGTCTAGTGGTGTTGGGACTATTACCTTGCTTTCCTTATCTTTGATGGTCATTTACTCAACCCCTATACATTTTCTACAAAAATCGTATCACACACGACATTTATTTATAATCTTGAACATTCCGAGTGTAAGTTTTGTTGGATTCCGTGCCAATTTATTTCTATATCATTACCAGAACTTTATCTATAACTTATAAGAAGTTTCATAAAGAAGACAAACTCTTTCGGATTTTCCATGAAACGTCCCTCTCTTTCCTGCATCACCAGCGCGTTCCCGAACATAATTATGCACATAATCCGCGTCATCAATTTCTGAAAAGCACCCGAAACGAGGATGAAAGTCTAGAGTTTTGATACTCCTTATACAATACATGTACCAGCGTTTTTTCAACCTCTAATCAGTCACGGCACGCTTTTTAGAAATACAAAACCCCAGATTATTCACAGAATAGTATGTGCATCACTCTGAAACCATGGAGATAAAAATTCTCTTATTTCATCTCCATGCTGAAACTTGTCAAGTGCCATGTAGGCCCATGGTAGGCCTACACACCTGAATGGTATGGGCATATTAGTTTCTATATATTCGGGCACCTCGTTGCCAAAGATGTGAGGGTATTCAGGCACTTCACTGCCTGAAATGACCTTTTCTAAATAATGCGAGCGAGCGAGGAAAACATACAATGTTTATCTTTAAAAGTTTATTTCCTCATGCAATTACATACTCAAGCGGTTTTTAATAGTTTGTTTTTCACAAAACATTTTGATGTAAATAAATTTCTCTCGTGGCGCCCCGTCTATACATCTCCAATTTGTAGTTACTTGTGACAATGATTTTTTTATTTTGAAAAGTATTATACACCCTATTCGAGGATTGCTTCTTTTAAAACGATTTTTAGCCAGAAAGTCAAGGTAAAAGAAGAAGAAGAAGAAGAAAAAGCCCTGATTTTTCCCCCTCTTTTCTTTGTTTCATGTCATTTCCACGAAATTGAAAAAACTCATCGGATCCCTCTCCCAAAACGGAAGAGTAAAACAAGCAAACAAACACACACAAACAAACACACACACACAACATATGGAAATGAATAAGACACGGAGAGACGCATTTTTTTAATAAAAAGGACGATCGGGATGAAGTAAAAACACAAGTTTGGACAATAAAGAGTGTACTGAGCATTAACTCAAATAAAAGTATCTGTTTGATATGTCCTTCTTTTTGCCAAGGTAGTTAATAATAATATTAGTGCGAGCCAAGAGCATATGTTCGGGTCATGAGCCTATATTGTCTTATTACCCCTTCTTTTATTTACATATACTGAAAATTTAATATCGATTAGAAAATTAGAAATCATTATTTCTGTATCACCCCAATCCTATATACCATTGGCCTATCATGCATAACTTTAAAAAGTAAGCTTTTAATTTTATTGTCAAATCAGTAGCCTCACGATCTATACTCTTCATTAACTATTGTGAAATAATAAGAATCCCGATCATAAAACAAAATATCGTTCAAATCAACAGCTTTATTTTGAAGAATAGAAAGAAGAAAGCAAGGGAAACGCTCTCGCCGGTCTCGCCTGCATTTCGCAGTCTAAGTCTATAGTCTAAGTCTCATTGACTAAGAACTTATACTTTCAAAATAATATCAAAAATTCCAAAACTTAACCTTAGGTTAAGTTTTCGATGATGATGCCACAACATAGTCCAAGTCTGTTGACCTGAAATGACCTTTGACCTTGATTTTGTGACCTGAAATTCTACTCACAAAATCGCTATATTAGCGAGAGAGGAAAGTCCCCTTGATAACCCTATAGTCAAAGTTTCATTGACTAAGAACTTATACTTTCAAAATCATATCTAAAATTCAAAAACTTAACCTTCGGTAAAGTCTTTGATGTTGACGCCGTCACCGCCGTCGTCGTCATCGTCACCGGAAAAGCGGCGCCTATGTCTCGCTTTTTGCTATGCACTGCAGGCGAGACAAAAACTGATTTACAGGAAAAATTTCCTGGACCCATTAAAATGGTGTATTCTGGGACCGTACACAACTAGGCGTTGTGGCGTGCGCCTGTAATCCAGCTAAAAAGTGGAAGTTACAAACTGATTCAGCTGAGGACACAGGTTCGAAACTGAGTCACGTCTTTCGGATGGTGACGTTTAAAGGTCGATCCCCAGACGTAAATAATCAAATCTGATTGATACACGTCTGTAAAAACCCAATACACACACACACACACACACACCGTACCATTGAAAATTTGATACTGATAAAGTTTAGTTTCATAACATCGCTTGCCCAAAAGACTTTTGGTAGGAAAGGAAAACAAAAATATAATACAAATTCAAATATCAAATGTGAATATAAAAAAACAAAGGGGCAGCGTTTGAGAGAAGGCAAGATATTTCCCTTTACTGTTTTCATGACTTTATTTCATTTAATAGTAATAATAATAATGCATTATACTTACATGTATAAAGCGCTTAATACTAATGATTCTAAGCGCAAGAAAAAGAAGAGGGGAAAAGGAATGAAAAGTGATAGATACCAAAAAAAAATGTTAACAATATTGAATTACAAGTAAACTGTAAAGAAGAATATGACATTACACAAAATAAGGATTATACATCAGCATTAATTAAAATTATGGGTTTGACTGAATTTATATCTACACTATTTTACACATTACTCTGTTTGTCTGTCTCTTCTCTCTTTCTCTCTTCTTTACTCCTTCCTGACGCATATATAAAATATGTATTACATAGCTGCAAAAACAAAAATCTTGAGACCTGGGTTTCATATTTGGGCAAGAAATTGGAAAAGGGAAACGCTCTCGGCGGTCTTACCTGCATCAAGCAATTCGATATGATGAAAAATTGAGGTTGGAACATTATTTAAAGGCAGGGTGGCCCATTAGCAGGCCCCCCCCAAAAAAAAATATAAAAAAAATAAAAATAAAAATAAAAAATAAAAAAATGAAAACCTCTGAAGTCTGAATATAATCAGAAGTGAATATAGGCTAAGAATCATCAGAGCAATTATTTACTATAATCTGTACCAAGATTAATAACTTTAATGGAATATGAACAAATAATAAAAAATTGATTTATCAATTCTCATATTAAGTTGTGAGAACATGACCTAAATGACCTTTGACCTTGACTTTGTGACCTGGAATTTGCGTCATATGATTTGTGATACTTCATAACACTTGTGTACAAGTTTCATGGAATTTGAACAAATGCTTTGAAATTATGCTAAAAATTCAAAACCTTAATGTTGATACCACAACAAAGTCTAAGTTTGCAGACCTTTAATTACATTTGACCTTGACTTTGGCACCTAAGAGACTAATCACATGATTGGTGATACTTGGAAACAGGAATGTATACTTTCAAAATTATTATAAAATTTAAAGTTTTGATGTTGATGCCACAACATAGACCAAGTTTATTGACCTAAAATGACCTTTGACCTAAACTTAGTGACCTGAAATTCTACTCACATGATTGGGGATACTTGATAACCCTTAGGTTTAAGTTTCATCGAATAAGAACTTATACTTTCAAAATTATATTCAAAATTCAAAAACTTAACTTGTGGTTAAGTTTTCGATGATGATGCCACAACATAGTCCAAGTCTGTTGACCTGAAATGACCTTTGACCTTGACTTTGTGACCTGAAATTCTACTCACATGATTGGGAATACTTGATAACCCTTTGGCCTAAGTTTCATTGACGAAGAACTTATACTTGCAAAATTATTGTAACATTGATGTTGACGCCGCCGCCGTCGCCGGAAAAGCAGCGCCTATGTCTCGCTTTTTGCTACGCAGGGAGACAAAAACCATTTACATCAACTTTCATTCCGGAAGTTAGTACATGTACATGACAGCAATGGTCACTATAAACTACTGGTCAGCAGTAATGGTGAATTTGAAGCCATATTTTGTTTCTAAAATGTTTGCATGGTAGAAAGTATTGATAACATCAACACAAACTCTGCTTCCATCTGATTCATTTGGGATACATTCTAGAACAACTTCCTCCTAGACTATCACACTCTGGACAGATCATTTATAGTAGTTGTTGTTTGCCTACTGGGTGTAGCAAGTGGATAGTCATTAGGGGGTGGTAATTCTGGGGTGGATATTTAAGGAAGGGGGTAGTTGTCCTCCTGGAGAGTTTCCCTATGGTTTAATCGATTGGTGAATTATCTTGGTCCTGTCTAAATCGCATCTGGACTGGAACCGGAAGAATGGAAGATGATTCCAATGACCAGGGTAATAATAAACTGTGTAACCGTTTTGCTCAGTCACCTAACCAGACAGACAGACTATACCAGATATAGTTATTTTCATTATAACAAACATCATATAGAGCTTACTAATATCCATAACCCCTGGTTACCGGCCAATTCATTCACCTAAATAATGGAACCTATATGGATGGAATCCACTGTGCAACATTAGTTGTTGCTATGTCTGGTAAGCCTCTGACAAGCTTTACAGTTGTGAACAAAAAGTTTGTTCAAATAGTATAGTAAACAGTACCGTTTTCACACTTGGTTTTTGCGAGGCTAAGAGAGTATTTAAAGCTGCAAGTTCCCGGGATATCTTTCTTGTTAACACCTGGTTTTTTTAAAGTGAGTTAGCTCTGCAAGTTCCCGGGCTGAGCTGGCCCTGCTCCTGAGTAGGGTTAGCGCGGCAATTACGGTGCTACTTAACCCCACAATTGCCGTGCTAACCTGTCAGGTGTGAAAGCATGAGCCGTTAGACCACAATATCTTTTGAACGATGGTGTGGCGTATAAATATTCAAAAATATGAAGCGTAACCAATGACAACAGCGAGGATCTGAGGCCCGTTTTTCGTAGTAGCATGCATGAGTTTGAGACTTTGAAAATCCTCATATTGTTGCAAATGACGTTTCACCCTCTTCCTTCTACTGTTGCTAAAGCTATTACTTTGTCTCCAACGATGATTCTTTCTCAAAAAGAAAATGGCAAGCAAGAAAACGATTGTTTCCTTTGAAATCGTATAAGAACTGGCGCGCCATTTTGAAGATCAAAGTCTACTGTCACATGCACACAGGTTAGGTCATATCAATCTTCTGAATATCCCAATAGTCCTGGGCTAAGGCAAAGCAGAGGTGAAAACAGGCAACGTTTTAAAGCCGTGGCCAGCTGTTAACCCAGGTTAATTTACCAGGTGTGAAAACATATTTTTCTTAGCCCGGGCTAGGGATAGACCGGGTAATCTGAACTAGGTGTGCAAACAGTACAGGTGTATTGTCCTAGACTCATCCTCATCCCATAGAGTTGAGTGCCGAAATGCTTATGTCTTATTCGCTCATCCTCCAGGTTATTTCGAAACAACAGAGTCTGTGCATGAGGTTCACTTGGAAATCATTGAAGCAACGGGCTGGAGCATGGCAATTTCGATGTTTGGAGCTGGTGCGATCATGACACATTGTTTAGCACACAATTGTTTGGAACCAGCAACCTTGACAACTTGGCCAGTATGACGTCACACTTCCATACAACTTTCAACTTTGATTTTCTACTTCTAGATATTTCTTTGTCCTTCTATTAGTTTACTCACTCTTTCATTTAAATGTATTTACATATTAATTTTCAAACCACTGAAAGGAGGGTCTGCTGTACTGGCCGCTAAATAAGAGTACTTCTGGGCTTCTGCTGGACGACATCTTTATTTTTGAATACATATATTAGGTTCTTCATTGAATCGATATGGTGCTCTCACAAGCTTTTCAGTTTGAGAGAGTTTTCTTGTTTGATTTATTGTGGGGTGTTTCAGTGCTAATGTGAGAAGTGTTAAATGCGAGAATGTTGGTCTTGTGGGCTGATGGTCTTGCAGGATGTCTGCTTGGTGAACTCTTAAAAAGCTGTCAAGAGGCTCACAAGACCAACATTGTAGGTACAGTAGGTGTAGACGAAGTTGTGAAATATCACTTGAAAAGGCTGCAAGCCTGTGACTGTCCATCTTGTAGACTAACTGTTTTTGGGGCTGCAGCCATCAAAACAGGAGCAAAGCCTCTAGCCTGACTTAACAAAGATTGTGTACACCTTAGCCATTGTCTAACCCATTATTTTTCCATGGGCTGCCTTACAGGCTAAAACAAATACAAAGCACACTGAATTACATTAATATGATAAGAGTGTTTCTTTTTGTCTGTCTTTGCAGAAAACAGGCTAATGATATTAACTCATTTTTTGGGGGAAAGTTAAATTTGAATAACAGTCATGTTCTTTGTTTTGCCCATACAGTGTACTTTGACTGTTTTATTATTCCTAATTTCTTGTCTAATGGCTGCCAATGGTAAATTGATGTTTTAAACAATGATTTTAGGACTAATTTGTCCTTTGATTCTCCTACCAACCTGCCACTCTTTAGCCAAGGAGTCCTCAATGGATTGCGATCCTCGGATATGCCTGCTCTCCCTCTTCTTGATGTGACCGTACTGCTGGTAACATATGTATGCAAAGCCCACACTAAAAGGGATAGGCACCCACTTGAGTGATCGCCAGTACCCTCCTAGACCAGATGATGCATTCGTGGATGAAGAACTTCTTGACCCTTAACATAGTGAAAAATTACAAAATCAATGTGAAAATTCCTCATATGAACAAAAACATGGATGAAGCAAAATCCTGTCAAAAACAAGGGGTGGTATTCTTGAAAGCGGACTAACTTTAGTCCATGGTTTAAAGGGACTTGGTAACATTGTTAAGATGAGAGAAAGTGGTGCTAAGGTAGTGACTTCAATGCTCGATGTACATTTAAAGATAATCCAAAAATTTGAGTGAAAAACGGTCCTAACGAACCATTATTAATGATACAAATTTGGAAAAACTGATCTGATCGATGCCTTAATTCTCCCAACTATATTATTACAATTTATTGTGAATGTGAAACATCACAAGGCAATGTATAATTTGCTCTATATAGCATTCCAGTCATTTTAGTGTTGAAAGGTTTTTTTATAGCCTGTTTGATTTATTTTTTTCATGGAAAAAATGGTTAGGAAAATTAAAAAATGGTTAAAAGAATTTACTGTTAATCACTGTGGGAGGGTGTTGCACAGTGACACCTTCAACAAAAACCATAGATATCTTTGTAGTTTTAATTTTTTCTCAGGATTTTTTGCATGTTAGAGGGTCAGTACATTGGAAGGAATATAATAAGTAACATTTCATACAAAAATTATGCAATTTTTTCATCAACCTTCAACAATGTTACCGAGTCACTTTAATGCTCCGACTAAGTATGGAATGCAAAGTGTCCATATGAATATATTTTTGAACCATTGAATCTGTCACTAAATAAAAATATAATGTATTTAAGGGACATATCAAATTATTCAAAAAATATATTCATATGAACATTTGTCATTCCATACTTAGTCGGAGGATTAAACTATGGACTAAATAAAGTTAGTCCACTTTTGAGAATACCACCCAAGGTCATTTTGTCTGTCCCAGTTCATTATAATTTGTATTTTAGTCTTGATTAAACAGGATTTTTTCATTACTGTGCAAATTTATGCACAAACACATGTACTGGTAGAGCCATATCAGCCCTACCGAAACTAATCAGTTTGCCTATAGATGGACTTTACAGTAACAAGTTTCATTACGCATTTTTTAATTACCGGTATATTCTATTAAATCTTGCTTTTGAATATCAGTCTGTTGATTTATTTCTAATTTTCCTTCGTGCTAAACATCAAGTTTTTAAGTCTGTACTGTACAGATAAATAACTGTAGTCCTGTAATGAAATTAACAAAAATAATTTTTCAGTCTTTTCAAAATTAACTTTAACCTGATTTGATTCATGCATAATTAGATTTCATATTATAGGATACTCTCATTTAAAAAAAACATAACACTGATAGTTTTCAAAAATATTTGTTAGGACTTTTTCCTAGAGTCAAAAATTAAACTACTTTTACGACCCAGGTATTAAGTGTTGTAGTGGGCACATTTTTTATTTTTTTGCCCTCAAAAATTTGCAAATTTGCATCCCCCCCCCACTACTAGAAGCGTGATTTGAGAAACATACATGTATATCAGAGTACATAATGTTATACACACCTGTAAATAGGGGACCAGAGTGATTCAAGCATCGCTTCCGATTCAAAAAAGTGAGAGAGTGCATCTCTTTGCTCCCTTCTTTAAGCAACTGCTGCCACAGAAATCTGAAAGAGAATTCAAAGAAGCCATTGTGACTTCTGTTTTTAATTTTTTCTACACTTTATAAAATTTATTAGACTATTGGCCTAAGTGCAATGAATGGTTGATATACACTGTACATATTTGATAAATGATAAATGATAAATGATAAATGATATAGCCTAATTGTCCACTCCAAATTTTATTAAACCGAAACGGAAATTCTTTTTGCCCAATTGATCGTGAGCCCGGCAGCCACTGTGCAGCGCCAGATCGACGTTGCTCTATCCCTTA
>BEXV01000113.1:0-11865 GCA_003118195.1 Hemicentrotus pulcherrimus
AGAGAGAGAGAGAGAGAGAGAGAGAGAGAGAGAGAGGGTCACAATCCAGATGTGCCATATGAGGGTAATATATAATAGTTGATATTAAATGCAATCAGTATATACACTTGGCTAAAACTAGTACAAAGGTTAACTAAAGTGCACACTTCATGGCTGGTTGAAAGGGTCTGTCCAACTTTATTTGTCAAGTGTAACAATTCCAATTCTTGACTGTAACCTCCCTGTTTGCCTCTTGAACTTACAATGGACCAGACTCAACAAGGACCCTATAAACAGTGTGCTGGCTGGCTGGCCTGGGCTATGAGAGTGTGGGCTGTGCTCCAGTGGACCGAGGATACCCCCCAAACCCTGGGATCTCCCTCATTCTTATCCTTCCATTCCACTGACCATGAAATGGGCCATGGTATGAATTACTGCAAGCATGACTCATTTGTTACAGTCTAATATATCAAATGAAGTGTTAGGAATTCATAACCATCATCACTATCTCATTTCTAGATATGCCTCCAAAAAAAATATGAACATTAGAATTAAAGACTTGATCACAAGATGACCGGAAGATCATTTATATGTCCATTTTGGAGTTAGATCAGCCCTAAAACCTGTCTATAAAGATCACCCAAGGGAGACAAGAAAAGTGGTCTTTATATGCAGGTGGCCCTCATGTACAGGTTCCTTAAGTACATGTTTCAATGAGAAACCATTTTCAAGGGAAACAAAAAATGTGGTCTTTGTAGACAGGTGGTCACTAATGCAGGTTTGACTGTACAAACATTTTCTTAGCTTACCCCAGTTATATCATGCATGAACTTTTAAAAAGCCACAGGTTTTAGGGCAGTATCATGTATCAGAAGCCACTATAGCTAGCTACCCTGGTTGTTTGTGGTTACTCAAGAAGAGTTCAAGTTTAAAGGAGACTAAGGAGTGGAGACAGAGATATCAAACCGACATCTGAGAGACCAACCAATGTATCTCATTTAAAGTCTGTCTTCATCAGCTTGAGTCTGCCAAATAACTCGCAATTTTAACTATCCAGATCGCAAATTAGCAAGTTAATTTGAGTCTTAATTAGCCAGTTAATTTGCGTCATCATCAGCCTGCAGTTGCAATCAGCGGGATATCCCGAGAAATCTTGGTCTTGTTTTCAAAATATCCCGCCCGTCTGAGCTACATGTGGTCTGTGATAAGCGTATCGGTCTGGTGAAGAAGCAATTTTGAGCTTCGGGATAATATCACGATTCCGAAAAAAGAGGGTTATGGCAAACTCAAGCTGATGAGGACAGGCCTTTATTCTCACTGAAAAAAAAGAGCATCCTTGTTTCCATGCTGTTATCTTATTATAGGAGTGTTGATCCTCTCTTGACTCTTTGCTTGTCAGTCATAATCAATCCAGTATCATTCATGTTATCCATCTATCTTGACATGTACCAAGATTATTTTCAGTTTTGGTTGTCATTACTGTCTGAAAGAAAATATCTCGGTTCCAATGTATAATCAAAATTTGACTGTGACCAATGATGAATTGTCGATCCTACCAGGCTACCATCAAACCTTTCTATCTCGCTGTGCCATGATCAAAGAAAGCTGAAATAAGTTTTTGCCTCTACGCTCCAATAAAATGCAGGATATACATGTACTTACTTCATATGGTTCACACTCAATTCAAATTGCTATCCGAGAAGATTTTTTCAATATATTTTCAACTCTCCCCAAACCCGCGAGGTCTGTCATGCTAGTTTCTATTGCCAGGATGTCTCTATTTCAATATTGCTTCTTTCCATTATCTATTTCTAGACCCAATAAGGTTTTTCTTTCTTTCTTTCAAATTTGACAGCTATTTAAACCCATGCAGTCTGTGGTGTCAAATCATATCAAGATAGAGAGTATTGAGCAGACATTGCCTTGATTGTGAAGTGGTCATTATAGAGCTAACCCAATACCACTGACCTTTATATATCTAGTCCTCTGGAGATAGGCTTGGATGATGCCTAGAATAAAGCACTCAAAGTTTCAATTTCAACCAAGCAATCCATTCCACAGCACAGACCAGGCCTCTGCGGGTATTCATAGCCGTATTCATTGGACCTAAACTGATCTTATTTACCATCAAATATAGCACTTTGATCATACAAAGTCGACTAGCATTACAGAAATATAAAACTGTGCACCTTGGCAAGAATGATGGAAAAGAAAGCAGGAAAAGTATAAAAATTTCACTCTCAGTTCCTCCTTTTCATCAACAAATGAAAATACACTGAACATTCTATTTTGACTCAATAAAGGATTAAATTATATCAGAAGTAAATAGGCCCTATTCGTTCGTTCGTGTCTCCTTAGATCAAGATAGTTATGTTAGATTGTGATATCATTAACGTTACAGACTTCATGTGAGTGGAAGCCCATTTTTATTACATTATGTGTTAACAATATGTGGGCATGTGGAAGAATTGGCGACATGATATGTTTTATTACCTGATGGTGATAACAAAGCACCCAATTATGATGTTTTATTTGATAAAAACTGCAGGTATCAGAGTTTGCATTTCCTCAGCCATGTTTTAATGACTCCATTACAAACTAGCTTCCTGGTATTAAAGAAAGGTTTCAACTTTTGAAAAACAATACTTTTAAAGTAAAATAGACATCAGGTTATACAGTAAGTATAGCAGGCTAATACCGATGTTCAATTTCAATTGCAGGATAATCAAAACCTAATGAAAACATGTAGCATGTACATGTACCTGAAGCAAAGGTGCCTAACATGCATGCAACTAAAAATGAAACAAGTATCAGGACATTATGCTTTGATCAAATGACTAAGAGAATCTTTCAACTAGTTCAAAGATCATCAAACACTGTCTGAGACAAAGAAAACAATTAAATCCCTGATCAGATATGTACATAGACCATTAACGCCCACTACATTCCATAGATGTACTGGCTGTCTTAAATCAAATCATTGATACTAAACATCCAGATTACTCAATGTTTCAGGCAGCATGTCAAAGCTTTTGAGCTGGTCTTTTAAAGTGACATCCCATCAAAACCAATTTTTAAGTATTATTGATTATTTGAGCTACATGTAACTTGTTGAACTATTCAACTCCTCACCAGTTCTCGAGAGGGTGAGCACAAAGCAATCCCCCTTCTTCAATTGAGTAAACAACCCCTCACAACAGTTAATTTGAAGTGCTGTCGCAAGCTTTCAAGACAGAAAGAAAGCTTGGTTAACAATGAAGCCTACAAAGCAAGGGATATTCTGGTGTAAAGAACGACTGGTAATTGCCGCAAGGTTTATCCTAAATATCTTCTTATCCCATGGGGTCTGAGAACCAATCGTTACAGAAAAAGACAGAGATTATTGTTCCCTTGGAGCTGTGCAGCATATAACTGTGTGGGATCAAGAAACCATGCTGTTTGTTGTAAAAATAGAAAATGGGAGAACATTATTGATTCTAATCGTATTCATGTCATCCATCATAGCAGAATACACAAACATTGCAGGCCGTCTCATTTCTACTGATGTACGTTTGACTGGTCTGTAGAAACCATTTTCATTCCTTCCATTTGTATATAATTCTCTCTCAGAATAGAAACATCAATACTTCTCAGTAATTGAAAGGAGGTTGTCTACACAAACCCAGGCTTCGCAATTCATCAAAACATAAAGGAATTTTTTCATCTCTAGATTGAAGCATCAATACACATTAGCATCTAAGGGTGCCACTGCGCTTTGTTACAAGAATAGAGTCTGTAGGTTCCACAAAAACCACTGTGAGTTGAGGTGTGTTGTCCTATATTGATAACATCACATGCACATGATACAAAATATACCGTGAATTAAGTTGAAGATAGTGACTAAGATATATTTACACGTAAGCTTCATAAACATAACGCTCCACAAACAAGGTTCGAATTTCTAATGCTCTGGACAAATATTTTTGGATACGGTAATGAATTTGCCTGTTCTCAAAAATAAAAAAATACTAGTAATGGTAGACATAAATGGTGTTAAAATATATTTTCTTGTTGCGTGCATGTTCTTGCTACTGCTACCTCTCGAAGAGAAAAACACCTTGAACAATATTTGTAATTCACAAATGCGTCGATGCACATTTAGATTTGGCTGTAAACTACTTGCCAAAAAATAAATATATAACCTTGATTAAAAAAGTCACTCCACTATCATTAGGCAGGAGCAATCATTATATTATCAATGACACAAATTGAAACCTACACTGAAACAATTTACCAGTGCAAATTGCGCTCATCTAATCTGTAACTGCATGCAACAGACTGCAATTAATCATGTTATCAAGCTGAGAGATTCAATCTACAGCAGACAGGAGGGTTGACTAGTTGGACCCATCTTAATGAAGACCTCATCACATCCATCCATCATGGCGACATGTGGATACTTTTCATCTAATCCTCCTCTTACAATCTAACAACAACTAATACATCACAGGCAATGGCTAGCCTCCAAATTACACTAACTTGGCTCGGGTGAAATGAGTTACATGTAGGAGACCCCAATCACTCATTACTTCAATTAAAACACAATGAATGCATTGGGCTTATTTCAACCACATTCATCAGAGAAAACAAATATGTCATATTTATTTTTCTCCCTCAGAACGGTAAACACGCGTGTTTGATTAAGTCACATTTAACCTTCTTATTTCAAGACTAACATACTTCACAATATCATATATATAAAACACATAACATATCATTATCATAATAATTGTATTCTCAAAATAGGCATACCGGTATACAATACATGAACTGTTTAAATTGCACGTTTAAACAAAATATTAATAACTGTCGTGCCTTGCCCTTGGGTCTGATGCCCAAGACCAAAGATACATTCATACATGTACATTGCCTACAAAGAAAGATTCTTAGTTTGGCAAACTGACCAATTTTAAATGTATGTGAATTATTAAAATGGTTGAAAGTTGGATAATCATGATGTTTGGTCACTATGGGACTCCACAAAACAGGGGGATTACATTCCAATCATCAAGATAAAAATATAAGAGAAATTTTTGTGGGAGAACCAAGTTCTGTACTCACTCGAATTGCAGTAGATTAGGCATAGAGCAGAACTGCTGATAAAACCGTCCATCAATTATATATCTCTGATTATTGACAGCATTAAATAGACGATCCTCAATAAATGGCCATATCCTGTGGGCTCGTTGAAAGAGCGAAGGTTTAACAGATAGATCAAACAACTTGACAGTCGGTCAGTAAGCGCCCATGAAAGAATCAGACAGGTAGAGAGAGAGAGAGAGCACGATGTGTGACCTGCTGGTACGAGCTCCAACGATTGAATGATTAAAGTTCAGCAGCCCCTTACCGCACCAGCACCACTGAGACAGGCAGGCAGGCAGGCAGGCAGGCTGGCCAGACAGACACGCAACAGAATTGTTTAGTATCATTCTATTGTGTTATGTACTGTATGCATTGTTATGTGTGTTTGGTAGAGTGTGTATGTGTGTCTGGTAGGAGACACAGACAACAGGTAGCAACTAGCAAGCTGGCTGCAAATCCTCTAAGGCATGCACTCCATCCAAATATTAATGCAGCGGCAAGAACAAAAGAGTACCTGTGAGAATTATCACTGATATATATATATTTATATATACATATAGACTCCTTTTCTCTATAATCCTCTAAGTTAAGGTAATTAATTAATATAAACACAAATGGGGAGAAAGGTTATGAGGAAAAGATACTGGCAGGTTTGATATGCTTTAAGATGATTATGTTATGGTTTCATTAAGACTCAACAGGAAATGATACCTGCACAAACTGTTACTTTTGTATGCAGATTAATTTCTTTGTTATGATAGAAGAAAGTTAGAGAGAGGGGAGAGGGAGACAGAGAGAGAGAGAGAGAGAGAGAGAGGAAGCGGGTATGGAAAAAACCTCACAGGCTTGAATAGCTGAATATTACATGATGTGTAATACACTATACAATAGAATATCTTAGTAAAATTATTCAGTTACTTATTCCCTAATTCCACACCCCCCTCTCTCTCTCTTGCTCTCTCTATGTGATGAGCACTTTATACAAAAACACAACAAATAATATAAGCACATGCAAAAGTTACTAAAAGAAAAGCAAATTTTTGTTTGACATCATGATGAAAAGTTTTTCCCACAGCCCAAAATTAATGCTACTTGCTAGCATTTTTTTTAATGAGACTCACTCAGGCATGATGAGTCAGAGGCAATGTTCCCCATGTAACCTCAAGGTTAGAGTCTAATTGAAAGATGAAACTGGTATCTCGATTACCAGACTCCAGGTAATTCATCCACCTCAACACCCGCCAGTGATGCTATCATCCCATTGTTGTTTTCCTCTCGTTTGTAAAATTCTTTTTCTTTAGAGTCTCTCCTATCCATATCATTTTTTTTCCCTGAGATACATTTTAACTCCAGAGAGATGTTAAGCAATAAATATGACTGATTTAGAATTTCATAGCAAAAGATAGAAGCTGCTCTTTAAAAAGTGATACCGGTAAATGATTTTATTTTTGTTGCAAAAATAGGTATTTCAGTCAAAACCTCTAATGTTCTCTCGACCAAACCTGCATGAAATCATGATGAGATGTAACATTATTCTAATACAGAAGCATTCTTAGCATATTCATGTATTAATGGGTCTGATACATTTAGACAAGACAGACTAACGTAAAACGGGCCAGCTAACTGATTATTCTTCTGCTTGGGAAATTTGTCAAGGATAATTTGGTAGAGGGATCTTCATTTATTTCACTCCAGTTGGTTCAATGACGTAGATGAGATACATTTGTCACAAAGTGAAGGGATGCCACAAGGAAGCTTGTTGGAAAGGTTTAAGTTAAGCTGGTAGTGTCCTACATTTCCATGCATCTCTAAACATTATCTAAGTAACATGAAGTGAGGGATGACTAATTGTACTTATCGTTGGTGTCTGATACCTCAGCTGTTTATACCCATCTACAATTACAAAACATTATGGGGGGGGGGGGGGCTGACAGTGCTAACGGTGTGTGACGAATGTTAGCATTTGTTTTGTTAAAACAATTTAGTTCATTTTGTCACAGACATTTTTTTCTTTATATTTTGGGCAGATAAAAGTATACATTAATTTTTGTTTTCCCAAAGTAACCAACATAGTTTTTATCTTCTATGTAATGATAATGTACAAGCCCCCAAACCAATGCTATTATATATAGACGGATGAGAATCTGCAGTCAAGTTAATGCTATAGAGAGAAACTGTTATTTTTATAAAACTAAATGCCAAACAACGGCTTTCTAAGTAAAAATACATCGTTTTATTAAAGGACGTTGTAGATGTATGCTAATGTTGTTTTCTTAAGAATACATGAATCTCTTCCAGCGTATACTTAAGTTAGGACAATAATGACGGCATTCCAAAATGTCAGCTATATACATCTAGATTTACTCTGAGGATATTGCTAAAATGACTTTGGGGGTTATTTGACTAAACAATATCCCGGGCTTCCACTGTCATTTGATGCTCCATTTACCGCAGTTATTACCTATCGTTCATTTCACTGACGAGGGCATGCAGCCTACTGCCATATTATGTGAAGAAGTGAAAAAGACGAACGACACAAGTGGAGAAGGTCTGTACTGCAAATTCCTGACTACCGTATAACAATGTGTCTACATTAATGTAACTGTATATTTATAAAATATAAATCATTCAACCTGAAAATTGAATCAACAATTGTGATATCAATTATGTCTACCTGAGTGACCCTTCAAGGTGAATCCAAGACTGTGTACTTCTTTATGTTAATGATTTGGTGGATGATTGGTAATTATCCTCCTTGGTGATATAAAGCATTATTAGAAGCATTATATCTTGAAGAAACACTACATAATCACTAAGATAACAATAATGATGATGATAATGATTTGATGATACTATGTGTATGTGTATCTGTGCAAGCAACTAACACATCCCTATGAAATTTCAATTGAAATCCAAATAGGTGTAAAAAGGGAGTATATCATGTCAAATGAAATTCAAATGCAGAAACGTGTCTTACTGGTAAAAAACACATAACTATTGATAATTCTACGGAAGGAATATTTCACTAAGAAAGACAAAATATTTCTTATATATATAGTTCAAATAGCGGGATATTTGGCTATCTTGAGCTGATCAAGACAGGCCTAATGTCTTCGCTTCTCATCAATGGATCAAACAGTGGGATGACAACAAACATGTTGATCTTTGTTAATAACTATCTCATCCAAAAAGAAAGAGAGAAAAACTAAAGAATATCATTAATCTGTCGGTATAAAATAGAAAGACCTGGATTCTATTTTGAAATGAAAAGATTAGATGATTTCTCAACAAGAGGCAATAGGATTTACTTCCCAAGCACACAAATATATTCTGGTGAGCCCCAAGCTTTCTCTTTTCAAGCCTAATGTCTATTCTTGTTTTATTTCTTTGATTGATTTTGAGGGAACATAAATTGAAACCTGATGACAGAATACACATTCCCCCTGTCCACACACAACATTTTTTGTGATTAGCTATACCGTTTCGCGATAGCGAAACCGTTTCTCAATAGTTTTACGATGTAATATGTAGGTGTGGACGCTCAATAACGATACGTCGTATAACAAAACTAGTCTAACAAAACGCATGTTTGGGCATCGTTTCGAACTGAAACTCAATGAAGAATCACGCCTAATCTCGAAAATGTTGTGTGTGGACGGAACTAGTCTAACTAGTGTAACTAACTGGGCGGGGCTTAACGTGACCTCGCGCGAAAGGAGACCTGACCTGTCATCTCCGCTTCTATTTTATGCCCGCAGGACATTTCGCTGTAGAGTTTCAGGATTACTTTCTTCTGTGTGTGGACATCTGGAATTTAAATGATGATTAGTTAGACGACGTTTCTTGTGTGTGGACACTCTGAAATTTATACAATGATTCTTTATACGATGATTCTTTATAGAGTTTCGGGATAAATTGTTTTGTGTGTGGACACGCTGAGAGTCCATGTGGCCTGTTTTGTCAGATGAGGAAAATATTACAGTCCTGTTGAAATCTCATTTTGGAGTGTTCTAGAAAACAAATTGGCAAACAAGAGTTTTTATTAAAAGATAATCTGACCTTTATAAATAAGTATTCTTGGTATATCTCTGTGATATAGGTTATGAGTTTGCAGTACACATTGACATCATACACCAATTTGGAAGAGGAATCAAATTGTAAAGATGTTGCATTCACTCTGCTTGACAAAAATATACCCTCAAAATGAAATTGCAAAGGTGGATGATCGTATTTCCATGAAATGTTGTTATCAAGCAAAATTGGTTTTGTGAATTTGCTTAAAGTGACTCAGTAACATTGTTGAAAGTTGATTTAAAAATTGCATAATTTTTGTATAAAATGTGACTTTTTATATTCCTTCTACTGTACTAAATCCTGAATAAATTCTCAACCCACAAAGATATCTATGGTTTTCTTTGAAGGCGTCACTGTGCAACACCCTTTAACAATGATTAACAGTGAATTCTCCAAACCATTTTTGAATTTTCCCAACTGTTTTCTATGAAGAAAAAAAAAGACATAAAGCAGGCTATAAAAAATCTGTCAACACCTAAATGTCTGGAATGGTATATAAAGCCAATTCACAGCTTTGTGACAGTTTTCATTCACCAAAAATGTAATTTAAACAAATTGATATAGTTGGGAGAATTAAGGAATCAATCAGATCAGTTTTTCCCAATTTATATCATTAATAATGGTCCGTTTTCGCTAATCTTTTAGATTAATGGTATCTTCAATTGTACATCTAGCATTGAAGTCACTACCTTGACACAATTTTCTCTCATCTGAACAATGTTACAAAGTCCCTTTAATACAGAGATGAAAGTTGATAATGCAAAACATCGCAGAACAAAGCAATAACATTAAAGCAATATCGTGCGACCTTCAAATACATCATGAATTCAGAATATGGAAATGCGAATCTCCTTTATCAGCGATATGACAGAGAATGTAATGAGGTATAATCCCTTGAGACTGTGACAAATTGCCTTGGGTATATATCTTCACTGTACATGCATGTGAGTGAACGGGCATTCACCTAATAAATATGCCGATAGCTAGCTTCAACAAAATACAGTAGAGAATGTATAATTTCATCCATATTATTGAATTATTGATGAAGGGAGGTGCAGGGATAGGATCAGTGTGTTTCCTCATGTGCAGGGTATAGGCACGTACGTTACCTTTTCAAAAATGCAAGGCACACATATGGTTGGTCCTTATCATGTTACACTGTGAGGTGCTCAACATACTTAACGCTATTGCTAATCAAATATACAAATGGAATCAGCGCATTCAGGCCGTAAGGTGTCTCCCATCTAAAAATCGAATTAGACGTGTCACTTAAACGTTGTGAGGCAGGTAGGAAAGATATAGACTTGAATTATTAAAGAGATGAAGGAAGACCTTGATCCAAGCGGAAGTGGCAGGATCGAGACAGAAAATAAAATGTACAGGAAAAAGAGACTGAATTGATGATCAAGTAGAATATTGTATTCATTAAAATTTAATTACATTACTGTACTTTGTCATAATTTGCTTTCATTTCTCTGTAATTGATGTTTATAATGATTGATTATTATTAATCTTGTCCTTATTTTGATATTTCTTTAGTTCATGAATTACTAGTAGTTATGTGTAATTTTCTTGTTTTATTATTGTAAAGCGCATTGTTATTTTCTTTGAAGATCGAGTGCGCTATAGAAGCCTAGGTTATTATTGTTGTTATTATTCAAATAAGTGATGTACATTACAGAAGAGAAACATATTGTCTGCCTTGTTTTGAATAGAAGAATCTGTACAGTAATACATATATATGACAGATTCTTCTGTTTGCTATAACGCTAGCAATATAATAAAAGAGGAATGGATATGATGAGAACATGAATGAGAATGAAAAAAAACATAGAACATTTCACATACCGGTAAATGGAAGATGTACAAGAAAGTAAGGCCAGTGGATTAAGAGCAACTCCACTATGCCTTTTTGAAAACTGACGGTGGCTAGCTGAGAGCCTATATGATATGACTACGTAGAGATTCATATGAAAATCTAATCAAATACAATCATGTTAAATCCTTTTTGTGTGCGTTTACTTGCAAACACAGAGGGAAGTAAGTGAGAGGCAGAGAGAAAAATAATGAATGTTCTCTTGTTGACCAGAACACCATTATCAGCAACTTTGTGTAATGTCTTTTCCATGTCTGCAGACATATGGCTTGTCGCTTACAAAATACAGTCTATCCTTACACAACAACTCCAACCTAAAATAAGTAAATTTCAAGAAAAGTAGAAAAATAATGGAAATACATCAAAACAGGTTTGAAGGAAATGAGAAAAACAAATAGCAAAGTTATGAATTTTCTTATGAAGTGAAGATCAATATATAAAGGAGACATTAAAAACTTAGCCCCTCAATATTCCTCAAATGTTTCATACATCTTGGGTCTAGATTTGCATCCAACATAATTTTTCACTGAATGTTAAATTGCTACTAACAATCATGTTGTTATTGTTGTCTGCCTCCATCATTTCTGTTTTTGCTATCAATACATGAAGACATTGGATGATGGTTTATTTGTTGAGGAGCAGCAAACAGTTCCAATCACCGTTACAGGTGGTGATGTAGACATGAGAAAGATAAACACACTTGCTCTAGATTCAGATGGAAGACGCCTTTTAGACAAATTAAAAATGTTTGATGTTGACTGCACCCAGACGATGGTCTCATTTCACACACACTCCACGCTCACCAACATCTAGCC
>BEXV01000113.1:18324-36220 GCA_003118195.1 Hemicentrotus pulcherrimus
TATATATATATATATTTATATATATATATATATATATATATATATAGTCTCCTACAATCTATGGACATTGTGCAGGCCATAGACATTTTTATTGAACACTGCACTGATTCTGCATGCTGAACCAAAACTTTTTCAAAGATTAGGCAGGTTATTCAAAAACCTATGAGGGGTGGGCCTATTAAAGTATAATTTAAGATTTCTCTACATTGAGAACAATTTGTGAAATGCCATGTTTACCTAAAGAAAAGTTTGAAATAGTTTAGAAATTTAGAAAATTTAATTTGTAATTAAATGATACATAAAAGATGCACGTAGAGGTGGCATTATTACGCGTATAATCATCACTGTATTATTGCCTTTGCATGATACCATCAAATGGTCTTCAATGAAAGACCTGGCAAACATATAGCTTCACTCTTGTCATAAAGCTAGAGGTCTCTACGTTAATGATGTTTACTCATAGTTTTGTTTATGTCCTTGTTCCGACACCTCTACAATGATATCAGGAATGACCTTTACATATATCATGGTTAACTAAACAAGATAGTCAAAGACATCCTTATCAAATCAATTCCTTGTGCTAGGTAAATGACAGCTATGAAAACAATTAACACTGACCTGTAAAGGTAAAGAAAACACTTTATGTTATTAGAAGGTGTGGATATATAACAGTTTCCATGGAAACCAAATCTCCTTGATGATTTTATTATTCCATATTACATCCTGATGCCTGTTCTACAAAATGGTAGCGATTCAATCAGTTTCTCCATGAACCTACAAAGCTCCCAAATGAGATGCAGGACGTTCCTGTATCTTATCTACCTTATAACAATCAACTGCAGCTGTTATCATGTAAACATAATATTTATTCCTTAATCTTAATTGTGTGCTTATAGTATAGCATAGGCAGTGAATGTAAGGCAGATGTGCCAAGTTTAATTAAATCTAAAATAAGGGTAAGTGACACTGGCCTGAAACAGTAATAATAACGAGATGGGGAAAGGACTACACAGTGCAGGATATCAGAATGGAAATGAATGCAAATGCCCACACCTTCTTGCCATGTTTACGAGATAGAGCCTAGATACGGTGCGGCACAATGACGCTTGAAATTCAGCACCCTCCTTAAATCGCCATGTAGTAGTCAGTTGCAACATTGACCTTTTTCTTACCTACTTGACACCTGCGTTCCTCCCATCTCCCAACCCTCCTTTCTTCATCAAGATATCACCAGGGATATTGGAATGAATAAAGTAGTATTGAAGCACCCCTAAGGGGGTATTATTCCATGTCTCATAAGGCCTGTCTTCTTCAGCTCAAGATTGCCAAATATCCCGCTTTTTAAAAACTATCCCAATTGTAAATTATCCAGTTAGTTTGCGTCTTCATCAGCCCAAAGCTGCAGTTAGTGAGATATTTGGTCGGGATAATCATCTCAAGATGTCTTGGGATAGTTTGCAAAATGTCCAGCTATTAGGCAAAATATCCTGCTATTTGTCCAGTGCGTCTTCACCATGCAGCCCGAAGACTTGCACCATGCGCGAACGCCGAGCAAAATATCTAGAGCTTATTTCTCAAGGTCGAGTTTCAGGTTTCGTGGTCGAATCTCGAGCTGATGAAGAAGCTATTTGTAACTTCGGGATCATTTCCCAAATCAGAAATAGCAGGCTATTTGGCAATCTTGAGCTGATGATGACATGCCTATAGTAATGATCAAAGTTCACGGAGCACACCTTGATAAGTAACAAGTTCACACCTGTTTAGCCCCATGGCATACCAATACAAATAATCAAACAGACACAAACGGCAGTCTAAACTCAGAAATCAAAACAAACAACTTCGACAACACTGACCTTTTTGTGTCATTAATATGGCTCATTGCTTATCAAGGGTTTGGTTTGCTTTCCTTGATTAAATATTGCAAGTTCGGTCCCATTAGCTCTTTGAATAACAATTTTTATAAAGTTTAGCTAACAATTTAATTGAGTTGATCTTCAGTGATGAACATTATATGACAATACCAGCAACTTATGTATGAATTTGAGAAAAATGTTTTCTTCTTTAAAAATAATAATGGGGGATTCAGTAAGATTGAAAACCATATCTCTTGTAACAAGTGGACTGATTCCTTATGCTTATTCCACATGGTATTTGTCAGTTTTCAGTTAACTTTCTGATTTCACACGAATCAAAATAAATAATGCAGACACCATACAATCCCCAAGGAGATATATTACAAATAAATGGTAACAAATTCTGCAAATAATCCTGCAAAGCTTCGCACTCTGGCAGACTGTTTGAATTCGATATCCACAGGTATGTGTACATCAACTCCAGGAGGATTGTCAGCGCATCACATTTCATGTAAGTGAGTGACACACTGGGGCAGAGGTTGTGGTTACCATAGAGCTCTCATCTCTTGATCACCAGGATCGTATTGCTTCAAGTAGCATCTTATATGATGGATCACTTCTTTCTATCTTGCTATATAGCTTTACAATCTATTTTGAAGTAGCAAGTTTGAATTGATGCATGATTCAAGACAAGCTATTGTTAATCTGCTTTCTAGCAGATATGATTCTCAGTGCATCCCTGTTATTGTCATAGTTTTTTCCTAAGCCCTGTCCAAAAATAGTACAATATGCATAAAAAAGGATTGATGGCCTGTCTGCAACATTAACATCTACCGGTAGTCTCTAACTCCAAGAGCAAAGAGAGGAGTTCAAGAGGAACCCTGAGCTCAGCAGGGGATGTGATAATCTATAGTTGTTAGGTGTAAATCATGTGAAGGAGGGATGAGAGCTTTTCTAATTTGTCCTCAGTTAGATTTAATCCTTTAAGTCTGATGCCTTGATTATCCCTGAACAAGAGCTAAACCTTAGAAATTGTGTCAACAGATTAAAACCACAAAAACAAAAAAAACAAAAAAATTACTCCCCTACAGGTATGATGAGGAATCATCTTCAAAAACATCCCCATTCACTGCTGAGACCCCCCATGGCATGACAAAGCTTCGGTATCAGTCCACATGCTTCAAGAAATCTTCTTACAGAGGATAAGAAACGAAAGGCCGGGAGGGGTTCATATTCTCCACTATTGAATTATCTGCTCACTTCTCAGTTATTTCTATAACTTATTGTCTAACTCTGTAACCCTTTTCTGTGATGAGTGTCAAAATTCCTCATTAAATTTGTGGAATGATACCCCAAAATAAAAAAAACCTTACTCGAGCAGTAACAAGTTTTATAAACAGCTTTGGACTTTGATATGCCTCTAAGCAATGAGAAGACTCATCAAGCTTGAATTTTCTACTTACAACCCGTTGTTTATTCCATAGTAAATAATATCTTGAATTTCTTCTCTCATGTTAGTATGATTCTATATAAATCATTCTCACGCTAAGTACTTATACATGCCCTTGAAATATCCATTTTAACTTTGACAATAATAGAACTATTTTCTAAAATCCATATGAAATCACAAATTGGGTACACAGGTATAGAGTTCTGCTTTATTGCAAGTATTCAAAATATTTATGGCAATGACAATAGGTCCATAAAGATTTTTAAAGACCTGTCAGGAAAAAAATGGCTTAAACCAGAGGAAAAAAAAGAGAGAAACCTATATTTCTCCATCTGTTTTGTGATGACTGACATACATAAGTTGAGAAGAATAAAATCAAAATGGGGGTTATATCAATATTTTTACTCAGGACTATTAAATACTGTTTTATAAACAGGTCAAACACTAGGGAAAAGGTAATAAAGACTAAGGTCCAAGAAAGAAGAGGGGAGACGGAGAAGGCAAAGGATTGTCTTAAAACCCGAAGGAGGTGATGTGTAAGGTTTCAAGTTTCACCCGATTTGGTCGATAAATTCCCTAGACATAGAAGTCTATTGACATTGACCATGAAGCATGAAATTAGGCCAAAGAGACCAGGTATTTGGGGAATATTCAAATAATTACTCTTATCTGGGTCCTTTTCACTATTTATGTTGTTCATTGAACTCATAGTTCTTAGGTCGGTGCCACAACATATATTATATATTTTTTTTAATTCAATATTTTTTCTGGCATTTTAAATGTGCTCTCTAAAAAATCCCTTTTTTCTGTCACGGCACATAGAACGTTAATTATACATTTCTTTATGTTTCTTTTTTAAAATTCAAAATACGCAAAATGCACAAAAGTTTCTTGAACAGAAAAAGTCTGGTTTTAACAAAAATAGGCTCTTTAAATACCCATCTTTAATACATAACAGAAAACATGAATTCAGTGTGCTTATTTCAGTTATTATGATTATGTCAACAATTCCGACATCTGGGCTTATAATATGTACCACAATGCCTAACACTCACTTAAATGATGTTTGAAAAAAGTGCACTTGTTCTCAACTAACACAGCGACCTGTTCAATGAGAAGACTTGAGGCATTCAGTGGAATGGAAAACATATATTTGTATCTCACACATATCTGAAATTGATTATAATCAAGCAGAAATTGCAACTGAAATTATTCATGTTGACAAGTAAATTGCCTAGAACTGGAGATTTGACAGGAGATATCGCTCAGGAAATAGGTAGTAAAACCCCCGTTTCTTGAGGGAAGCAATGGAACCAGATCACTATCAAGGGTTATTCACACAAGTATAATATCCTAAGGTCATTATGATCTAGATCTACTCTTGAATGACTTTTGATGGGTGATTGTTCATACTATTCAAAGGCTTGGTTTAAACTTTTGGAGCATTTGAAAAGAAATGTCTGTCTGGTCTGCCAAGGTTTGTACTCATACTGGGCAGGATACAGACTGCTCTCAAGATTCTAAACTTTGTCTCGGGACATTTCAACTGCAGAATATTTTTTCTTGATATACATATACTTTTAATCTTAGGTTATTGTACTTAATCATAATTCTAGATTAGTTTTCTAATTCATATATGAATTGCTTTAATTATATGATCTGATGACGGTTTATCAGGCGAAATTCAAAATAATATTCCCTTCAATTATCCTCTTTTTATTTGCACACTAAATTGCCTTACACTATACTTGCAACATGAGATGGCTTGGTATTGTTTGTTCAAATCTCTCCTTATCTGTTTCATCATCAACATCAATGGAAATCATCATAATTAATGATCGCAAAAGAAAGAGATGATGAGTCATGTCATGCTTCAGTGCTCACGCCATAAAAATCTATAATCTTTACCAAGCACTTTGCTGTCACATACACTTTTGCCCTGGTATAATAAAGAAACTTGACAAATTGACATTTTGTTCTGGAAGATAAATAATTCATCCATTGATTGATGCATGAGTATATAGACTCTGTCTGGGGAACATTCATATCTTCTTTTGTCAACGTAAAGCATCGCCATGGTAACAGTCATAACAGTAATTCCATTTCTTTCCTCCATTGTTGATAGTACAATGCCATTAGTGCGATATGTTTTACCATAACCCATTTACTTCATGAAATCAATAAAACATTTTATTCAAATTCAATACTTTATCTGCAACCCACCCAGGATGTATGAGAATAAATGAAACGGGATTCTTCCAATCATTTTTAGCTGGAATTGCATATGTATAATTTGTCCTCCTAAGCATAGTTGCAAAATTGTGCACTAACCTTTCTACAAATGACCGGGAAAACAGAAGATTTAATGAATATGGTGAGCATTTTCAAAAGAAAACAATTCTGTATAGTTGACAACTGATACATAACTTCACTAAATGAGGGAAAGAAAGAACCAGGGTCGTTTTTCTAAGCTCTAGATTTTGACAATTTGATAATGTATAATGTAACTATTATGATCATGGTGTACTTCATAAATTAGTTATAATCCAATATTGAATCAACCCTCCAAAATCTAACGAGTTTAATGTCATGACTGCATGACAATACTTTAAAAGCAGGAGAGGAGAGTAAAGCTTTCTCAACACATACAGTGTATCGGAACTTTGTGAGTACCTCTAGAAAAGATGACAAAGAACCTACCTCCTTACATTGCAAGACAGATGTAAGACGAGGACGGAGATAGGATGATGACAGAGAAGACCAAACAAAACAGACCATGAAAGCTAGTAATCCAGCGATGCAATTAACATTGATTCGGGGTCTACTTGCTTTCCTTCAGCTTGCATGACTCCTTCTCTCACCTCCGTCCTCCTAATGCATCCGGGCCAAGATACAAAATCCCTCCATCACTTACACTTATAGGGGATTTGGACAATGTTTATTGTCTCTTTCCAGAGATTGTTCCTCCATTCACTTCATTACTATGTGTAGATGAATTAAAGTCAGTCTGGGAATGCCCTGTATTGTCTCTTATATCGATGCTTCCTGTGTCCTGAATTAAAACCCCTTGTGATCGACACCCATTTCCAGTTAAATATTGAAGTCCTTTGCATCCTAGCTGTCAAAAAAGTAGAAGAGTTGTCAGTTCACCGGTGTTAATGTCCAACAGTACATTGGATGACGTTACATTACCTTCACCCCAAATCGAATTCAAGAGCACCCAAGAGAACCGCTGGTTGGGCTCTCTTAAAAATGCATGAAAATATAGAGTATTAGTTTCCAATCTTGAACTTTGGCATGATTTCTGCAAGCAAGAGAGAAGCAGGATCCACAGTATTATATAAAGCAACCCTGGAGTTTGACTTCTATTGTAATGTAACTAGGGCTGTCTGAAAACAGTCCGTCACGTCATGTCACGTCTGAAGTAACTAGATGGGAATGGATGCCAGGCAACTCCTTTGAATTGAGAGTAGGAGAGGATCCAACAAGATGAATAGAAGGAAAGAGAATAGAGAGAAATATAGTTAGAGAGAGAGATAGAAAGAGAAAAAGTGAGAGAGAGAGAGAGAGAGAGAGAGGGGGGGAGAGATAGGGAGAGAGAGAGAGAAAGAGTGAGGGAGAGAGAGAGAGAGAGAGTGAGGCAGAGAGAGAGGGAAGAGAGAGGGGGCAAAGGCCATGTCAGGGGAACATTCCTAGGTTCTGAGTCGTACAAAAGGTTTATTCCTTCCTTTGTGTCAGATTGGATAATCAGTCATCAGACTGTACTCATGTCATGCAACGTTTCGCTACACATCTATTTCATCAGGATTCTTTGAGAAAAAATATAGCCCCAAACCCCCTTCACACTTGTGTACTTCACACTACAACAAAAGGCTGATATATCTGAAACCTTTATAAACTCTTTTCATTCATACTGCAAGTCAGTGTTTTCTTATAATCCAGAAAATACTCTGTCTCAAGGTTCTGTAACTAGTGAACAGATCTGTCATCAAATGAAATATCAAAAAGACACAGAAACTTACATCATGAGTCACCAGAATAAATTACATACCGTAATTGTGTAACTTTTTCCCCCCAATCATTCTACCCCAATACACTTTGCAATGTGTTAGTGGGAGGTTTCTCTCATAAGCTTCAAGAGAAAAAAAAATCTTAAGACATGCACATTAAAAATCTACCTGACAACCAGAAGATTAGCTCCATTTGCACCTTTACCTGTGTCATTCAGAACAGATTTAGCAACATCAATGCTCTGCAGTAGATCCAATTTAACAGAGCTTTCTACCTGATTACTCTTCCATAGAGATTAGCAAGATATAAATTCATGTATCCTTGGAATGACTGACATGATAACCTTTCTCTACTTTTCTATGAAATTGAAACCGACATAAAAAGATTAGGGTCTTTGGATTTAAAAAAAAATGAAATGATAAATGAGATTAATTTGAAGGGGGAGATTCTCTCTAGTGAATCGAAAAATTGAAACACTAAAATCCATCCATATTATAATACCCTCTTTATTCATAATCCCTTTCAAATTCTGAATTGTGAGATCTGAAATTTTGAGAAAAGTACAATTTGCCTTCTACTCCATAAACCAGTTGTGTAAGAAAGTCAGACATTTATTTTATTCCTTGTCAATGGAAAAGTCACATTACATTTACAACTTTAGAAGGGGACAAATTGTTCCATTCAGATTCGTAACTACCTTTATTTTCATTCTGATGTATCTACAGGAAAGAATCGAATGAACATCCCCAATTGCACTTTCCATCCAGGATCCTTCTCCTCTCAGGAAGTGGTGATGAACGATACCTACTATTTCCTGTTATCTCATCTGTTTTCTAGGCGATAAGACTTCTAACCAGTTTTCATTTCAACCTCATCATCATTGAGTGGTAAGATGAGGTGATGGATGTTACACTTCAAATGAGATAGGAGATTGCATCGCGATGGATGGATGAATGGAAGCATAAGGAAGGTACAATCTCTCTCCCCAAAACATCCTATATGATAGAAGTCAGGAAAATGAAGCAGCACTGATTATTTACTTCCAAACAGGAAATACGCTTCTGCCTAGAATTGGCAAATATAGTTTGATTTTGCTTTTGACAATAGAGATCAGATTGAATAATAAACAGTATGGTACAAGTATTTATATTACACCTATGATACAGGGGCAAATGTTCACTAATAATCCATGAATGCTTTACTGTTACAATGAAAAGAGATAAGACTGAAGGTGAATAAGGAACTCAAGAATACATGTCTAATGCCCAAAGTCAATGAAAACCATGAATGCAGATGGAAAGAGGGGAAAATGCTCACTAATAATCCATACATGCTATACAATGAAAAGAAATAAGACTAACCTGAATAAAGGACTCATGAATATCTATATAACTAATGCTCAAACTCAACAAATACCATGACTGAAGATGGAAAGAGTCCTTTGTTCCATTTCAAGGAATGTAAATTTCTGAATAGATCCTCCAAGTACATCAGCACATTCCAAAGTAAGTGCTTAATGATGGCATATGATATCAAATCATGGCAAATGACTTTGAAATGCACACAAAAGTACAACCCTTCAAGTTCCTGAAATTTGCAAATCCACAGCGTGGCATGAACTTCAATCTATAAGTTCATTTTTGTAAGACCTGACAGAATGCTTTGAAAGTGAAAAAGAACAAAATCTTCTTTTTTTTGGGGNGGGGGGGTGGATTTTCCCTCATAAATTTCCTCCCCACAGTGCAATAACATCTGCAAACAGTTTTCTGATTTAAGAATCAAGGGTAGCAGCCAGGACCCTCAAAGGTGCAGAGAATTATTTTAAGGACATGATGGAATTCAACTGATTCTAATAAAGCTAGAATAAGTAAGATGGAATGGAAAGGCAGAGAATGTAAAAGGGACCATGTAGGAACATAAAAAGGAGGATTATGTGCAAAGCTCAGAGCTGAGATGTCAATATTTTTGTGAAATTCAAGCCAGGGGTTGTAATCTTAGGAGAATGGAAACCAGGCATATTTCTTGCATGAATAAGAGCCGAGCCAAAGGCCATCTTTCAACGCTAAAATGTGGCTCGGTTTCTGACCGAATAGAATGCTGGGAAAGTATGAGACGATAAATCATGTCGTTATGTGAGAAAAACAGACATTTGGCGAAGACAAAGAGCAGCTAACTTGGTTATAACCATGCTAGCTCACTCAGAAACACAATCAATTATAATCTTTGTCAATCACGCGTTCGTGTCTATACAAACCTTTTTATTCATTCTGGCAATATCATGCAATTCAGCAACACAGCTGATTTTACACAATATCTCTCACTTGAGTGTTGAGTACTGGCAATGAAAGAAATTCAATATTATCATAAAATCCATTCTTTTCATACAAATCTGTAGAATAAAGAGAATAAGAGCTGAAAGATGGGCTATGGAATATGACTAATCATGGTTTGTATCATACCAATCAATAATGCACGCACTGGTACTTTGATGTGAGTACCTGTACCTGGGGAATTTATAATTTTCAGTGCATGATTTCACCTTAGGATACATTTGCTGGTCCAAATTATTCATATCAAATGCAGTTTCATAACCAAAACTAAAAGTGGATTCGACATGAACACGAGTTTCGTTTCTAAGTGCTATTGCCAACTGAGTGAGTAAAATGGAGCATTAGGCTCACACTTTCTTGAGACAATAATGAGAGAGAAAGATGTGAACAAACATCAGAACTCATGTTTAGCAGCAAACAATGAATCATCCAAGCCCTCTTTGTAAGTAATCATCTTCAACTCAACTCTCAAGGCCTTTTAGTCTGATTGCTTGCAGAATGTGTCTTGTTTATACCTGTTTCATGATAGTAGTAGTCAATATTAAAAGTCAAACAGTTTCTAAAGATACTTGATTGTCTAGTTCCAAGGCAAACATTGAACTGACAAACTATGCAGAAAGTTTGGTAAAGGAATACTATAACATTGTGTGAAAGACGAAAATGATTGTGAGACAAAACAGCCAATCTCTCCCCAAATAACATGTTTTCTTTCTGTGAATGAAACCTTTTTACTCTTCTTTATGTTCCTTTTAAAGAAGGTGAGAATATGATTACCGGTAAAACAAATCAATGCTTCATTCTTCTGCACAATCATCAATCGCATCTCCATATACAGAATGATTGACTGGACTAAACTGCTCTACGCCTTCATGAGCTTTTATCCACAAACTAGAGACTCCTGTTGCATTAATAAGTTTTCCCCTTTAGCCCTTTTATATCTTGTATTAAGTCACACAAAGCATGTTTTTCTCATGAAACTGTTAATTTCATTCATGCATGGTGAATAGCCGCTGTGCCCCTAGTGCCCCCTTGGAGCTGTTGAAAACATCGCAGCACGAGAGAGAACTTTATCACATCCCTAGACATAACAATACATAGTCTGGGGAACATGATGTGGTTTGGCTACAGATATTAAAGGTACACATCGATAATAGGGTAAAGATTGTTTTCTCTTTATTCAATTTGATGCCATTCAATGACTTCAGTGCTTCTTACAAATCAAGAAAAAAAAATGATGAAGCTGATATCACACCAATGTAAAAACTACAAGAAATTACAAGGATATAGAATTTTAACAACTTTTTTCAAATTCTAACAATTTATTAATAGATTTTCTGAAACAAATCTTACATCAGCACATCACCCCCAAAACAGTTCTTGTTATTCAAAACCTACTGTCAAATCTACACGTGGCTTTAGGCAGACTAATGAAGACTTATGTAGGGCAGTAATTGTGAGTCACCTCCCACGAGTACCTTTAACTTTTAACAGAGAAAAGGTGTATGAAAGTAAAGAAATGTTTTTCAGAGCTGGTGCATTATAATCTCTGGGTCAGAAGGTTTAAGAACTCTAATGGGCAACCCTGGAAGAGGTGTGAAGAACGGCTTGTCACACTCTTTTATTTCCTCAACTTTTAGAAGGATCTTATTTCAAATAAGTTTGGAGGGTTGCCTCAGAGTTCATGGTATTTCATCAACATACAAAAGAGTGTTCAATTATCCAATCATTCCCCACTCAACCCCCCCCCCTATGTTGTAACAACTCAAAAATATACCATATGGGAACATCAATGTGCCTTTAAAGATTAAGTTGAGTTCTGGTCGGGCGATTGCATTGTGAAAGAAACGGTGAGGAATCGACCAGAAAGGTTGATCATCTAGCATATAAGAATTTATGTGTATTGCAAGGTTCTGGAATCATCAACATGATAAGAAATTTGGCCAAATCTTGGTAAAGTTACAAACACTATACACAGAAAGATGTATATGGGAATACACAAACACGTGGCGTAAAAATCCTACCCCAGATTTTTACGATGTTACATGACATATTTAGAATATAAAGGCATTTGAAGAGCCATGCTTTTCAGGGAACATGTTTTATATGATGTTCTTCCACACTTAAATATCAAAATCAATGATAACGCTCACAAATTATTTGTCCCCTTTCCCCTAAAATCAAACTTCTCTTTAAAGGTACTATGTCCCATTTGCAGGCCAAAAAAATGAATACAAAAAGTTAAATTCCAACTACATTTGAAAGATAATACTAATTTAAAACTTCCCTAAAAAAGATGGGGCTTGAAAATGTCTTCAAGTGGGAAAAAAACAACTATTAGTAGTCAAATCGACTTTAGGGCTATAGAGCCCAAAAGGAATGGTCTTGATTTTCAGACAATTGTACTAAATTGTCATACGTTTTATGCTGCCCAAAGATTCAATCAGTTTAATCTTGGCCATCACAAGAAGTGGGTTATTGATGTAGAACAAATGCTCATGTACCCTTTACAACTCTTTTCATTTATGTTATTACCAAAGAAGAAAAAAGCCAGTCAGTCACTCAATAGTGTCTGACAGTGAAGTCTAGCGAGTAAACAGGTTTCCTTGCATAATTTGAATATGAGGACACTACTAACGTTTAAATTTCACAGATAGGACATACATGACATATTCATAATTCCTGCAAAATTCTACGGCATTTGAGGTTGGCTGCAAAAGGGACATAGTACCTTTAAATACATCCTTGCATATCAACAGGAAAATTTATATTAAAATGTTTATGAATCTTCAACTTACATATCAAGCCTTCAAAATAAATAACAGGAATCAGTTTCAAAAACCACAAAAATAACTCTCCACACTTTCACAAGCATGGCATTGTCCATAAATGAAAGAAGAATGTTGGTTCTAAATATCCTCTTTGGTTCTACTTTTTGTGTTTTGTCATCTCCAGGTACCACTTGGGTCCCTGGGGTGTGATAAATAGCTCCATTTATCTTCCCCCTTCACAACAAAAAACCCCGACCTTGTCCCCATGAGGTCAGGAGAGACCTGTCACATCAGATGATGACTTCCAGAGATCTTGCAGAGACCACTGTCTTCCCTCTTCCTTCCTCTTCCTCTTGATATATTTGTGTTTATCATTACCTCCGTTTTTTTTCTCTTCCCCTGTCTACACACAACATTTTCCGTGATTAGGCGAGATTAGCTATACCGTTTCACGATAGTGATACCGTTTCGGGATAGTTAAACCGTTTAGCGATAGTTTTACGATGAAATATGTGTGTGTGGACGCTCACTAACGATACGTCATATAACAAAACTAGTCTAAGGAAACGCAGGACTGGGCATTGTTTCGAACTGAAACTCAATAAAGAATCACGCCTAATCACAGAAATTTTGTGTGTGGACGGAACCAGTCTAACTAGTGTAACTAACTGGGCAGGGCTTCACGTGACCTCGGGCGAAAGGAGACCTAACCTCTCATCTCCGCTTCCATTTCATGACCGCAGTAGCAAACTGCGCACCTATACGACATTTCGCTGTAAAGTTTCATGATTACTTTCTTCTGTGAGTGGACATCCTGGAATTTAGATGATGATTATTTATATGACGTTTCTTGAGTGTGGACACTCTGAAATGTATACGACGATTGTTTATACAACATTTTGTTATAGAGTTTCGAGATAAATTGTTTTGTAAGTGGACACGGTGTCTCTCTCCCTCTCCTCCCTCTCTATTCCACTCTTTATCTTCTTTTTCTCTCTCCCCCTCTCTCTCCCTTTTTTCTCTTACGCTCTTTGATCTCTCTCCATATTTCTCTGTCTGTTTTTCAGTCTGTCTCTTGGTATTTCCTCTTTTTTTTTTTCTCTCTCTCTCTCTCTCTTGCTCTCTTTATCTGAAATGTTTAAAAATCTTTTGTTGGAATGTGTCACTATGGAATAGCCTATGAGTGGTAATAATGGCACACAATTTCTTAAGTTGAGATAAAGCTACAACTATTACGCTTAACAACTATCATGGCCACCCTAGATGCTAGTAAATGTAGAAGTTATGGGAGTCTGTAACAACTTGCTCTCATAATTTACCTGAGGGAAAAGGGAAATTCTTTCATTTGTTTGTCCTGTCATGAGTTATATCAGGGAACCATTTGATGCGATCAGGGAATGATGTCAGATGAATTACTGACTGAACTCGAATGAATGGACTGCTGGAATGGCCCACTAATCTGAGAGGACTTCAAAACAGAAACACACAACTTAATCATTATCACCATCGTCATCATCATCATCATGATAATGATGATGATGATGACTATCAACATCAAATATTTAAGCAGAATCAAATAAGGCAGGTGTAATACACTGAATGTACATGTCCCCCACCCCTCATCCCCGACTGCCAGATTCCTTAACACCATACATTGCCCTACATGTAACCTATGTCATCTAATAAATTTATGCTTTTTGTTTTTGTTGAGCTTGCTAAATGTTTATTGTAAATATGATAATAAATCACATTACAGTATCTAACAAGAATATTACAACTATACAAGATTAGGCAGAAGCAAATCAACCAAATCCCACCCAAACATCAAAATAAAAACTGGGATTGAAACAGCCCTGGTAGGATTCTAATTATCTCATCACAGTAGACTTGACAGGGATGACTGGGCCTCTCTGCATCCTCAGCACACATGCGCCTCATATTTTCTCACAGCTAAGTTTTGTGCTCTGAATATTTGGAGTTGTCAGACAAGGTCAGGCAGCGGACATTATCATTATAAGAGCAAGCGAGGGTGAATATAAACTAAAACAGGAGGACTACATTCCTACCAGGAGATGCACACAGAAGTATGAGAAGATGGATAATAAAAAAACAGTACAAGATACAATGAAGACCAACAATTATCTCTTTCATGAAAAAGAGAGAAAAAGAGAGAAAGAGAGAGAGAAAGATGTGACAAGTCGAAAAAGAAGGAGAAATGAAATGTGGTTATGGGAGATAAATAGAGACAGAGAGGAGTTTGTTTATCAATGCTGTTGGAATTTGGTTAAGATGTGACCAGCAGGTTTTACTAATTGATTTTATACAAAATTGTACACAATTAACATTTAATTGGTTTTAGTGCATCATCATCATCATCAATCCATCGTATATGCAATCATTAATTCAATCTTTCGCCTAATCCACTCCACAACCTCAATGATTGCATCAATTTTGGTGCAGAATAAGAGAATGTATTGGCATGGCAATGAAGATTACTTGTATTAATGTACACCAAAGAAACTTTTTCATGCTACAGCTGCGAGGGGGCTACATATTGGAATTTGAAAGGAATAAACAATCACTGAACTGTGTGTAATAAGTGACAGCCAATGTATAAACAACGCTAAATCAATAGAAATGATTTCCCCCTCTTGGCTCATTTCACTCTAGTGCAGCTAGCCTCATAATAATCCAATTAAAAAACATCCCATAATAAATAACACATTTCTAACCTTTAGAAGATGATCTGATGTCAACAAATAAACTGAATTGAATAAACAAAAGGAGAATAATAAGGTGAAAGAGATAGGCAGACGATGCAGCTTGTGAGATGAACTTGTATTCCCCTTGCAACAGCATCAAACATTATTCTTCTGTTTCTTCATATTTGAATATTTTCAGAGTGCTGACGATTAGACAACCTGTACCGGTAATGTGCCAAACTAAAATTAATGGTCTCCTAGACCTAGCACACAGTGGTGTTGTATACATATATTTATTAGTAGGTGTCTACTTAGATCCCATGTGGAAAATTGTAAATCATAAATCTCATAACATTCTACTATTAAATAGGACCTACATGTACATCCCAAGACAGCATCACAAGACAAGCACCCAGCTCTCAGTCCCGACAAGGTGTCACAACAAATTGGAACAATGTTACTGCTTTTCTCTCTCTCTCTCTCTCTCTCTCTCTCTCTCTCTACTTATATTCTGCACTGTAAATGTACACACTCTACATTTTCAGTAGAGTACCTGCTGAATAAATTGATTAAAGGGCCTCTTCACACCATCAGTCTGTTGACAAGCAGCCCTGTGCAAATTATTTGACCAAAGGTTTACAGTCAGAGTGTCGCTAGGTAAATAGCTCATAAAGTACAACCAGTCAAATAAACAAATTGTAAATTGATATACAAGAGATGAAATACAAGGACAATGCATCATTTCCAATTTGTCGTTAGCAACCAGTGATGATGCCCTAGCAACCTGTCTACACCATGTTCTGCAAATATCAAGAGTACAATCTGAAGGAGAATTGTACCCCAACAGAAGACCTGGTGGTCTCGGTGTGTACTTACATGTGAAGCGGGACTATCATCGCTTGTTCAAATTAGCCCTGGATGACAAAGGCATGGAGCAAAATAAGTGATTTTCACATTACTGTGAGAGGTCCAGACGAAAAGTAAACTCTCATGTTGTTTTTTCTTTCTCTACAGCATCTCATATTAGAGGTTCATGCTTTAGCTCGCTGATTGGACGATGCCTGAAAGTGAGCGTCGATCTTCCTTTTCTCCCTCTCTACGCCGCCCCCGTGCAGCTGCAGGAGACTTAGGGTTTGGATTAGATGACAGATGATGCTCGCAAGAAGTACATGAAGTTGGAATATGCAACGGGATATTCAATATCAAGTCCCCTCAGCAAATCATGTACTATCCTACTGATATGGTGTCATAAGATTACAGAATAGAGTCTGCTCGTTTCAAGTTTTTCCACTGCATCTGACAGTGTAGCTACTTTTTCAAACACTTGAGGCAGATTCAAGATGATCAAGTTTCGTATTATTTTTGAACGATGGTATCAGTGGTCATCATACTACACAAATTGTTATCATTCAAACCTTACTAGGAGCTCCACCGTCACAAAGTCCTGTGCTTCCTTCTTTTGAAGTGTCCTACCTAGGGAGGACTAAAAACTACCATAACCGTAATTTTGTCCTGATGAAGTTGTCAAATGAAATATAAAGGCAACTGGCAGCTCTCACACAATCAAATTAAATTATGAAACCTTGACATCTAAAACTTGACACTGTATTTCAATATCTGCAGCCAAGTACAAGAATCCAAAGGGAAAAACTCCCCAAAGGTGATACCATCGGGGTATATACCCTATTCAGTCTGCTAACCAGGGTATGGAGCTGGACGAGTAATGTGCCTTGTTGACAAAGGATTCTGACAGACTCCCTGGCTAGGTGTGACAAGAGTGCGGAGAAAGAGAGAGAGAGGAAAGCCCTTGGTTTGTAACAAATACTGATACGCCGCGTGACAGACGGCTGTTTGCAAACTCTATACAGAGTGCAGCTGGTTTAGTAGAATGCATGAGGGGCGGAAATCCAAGATTTTGAAATTGATTGACTGATCGCCATAAGATGAGAATGTGTGTAGTTTCAATATATTCAAGAAGTTTGTGTTGCCGGTGTCTTACATCAATTATGGTTAATTCTCCAAGACACACCTTCTTCTCATAAACAAGAAATATTGTAATACAAAGAAAAAAAGTGTAAAATGTTGATAGTGAAGATACAAACTACAAAAATACAGGTAGATTGAAAAGATGATGAAAAGTACATCAAATAATGAAATGAAATAAGAAAAAATGACTTTAAAAAATATTGAAATATCTGGTTCTTAGCAATATGTTATTTGTAACCAACTAGTAGACCGTCTTGTTATGTCCCTTTCATATGGATAGGTTCTAATTTCATCTTCTATTCAAAATGTACCTGGTAGGTCTAATGTTAATGATGTTAAGTATCCATTTGTATTTTTCTGTAAGGTCTGTTTGTTTACTTCACAGAAGAAGAATGAAGTTGAAGTTAAAATTGTGTGTTTAAAGGGATTGCTTAACAATGTTAAATCTGAGATACACGGTCCTACATGTTACCAGTGTCTGTGATATGGTGCAATATTGGAACCCTAAAAAAATAGCGCTTCAAAATGATCAAGAAGTGCCTCAAAAAGTAAAATTTTTTAAGTGATCGGTTTTACCATACCCGTTTTCCCCAATAGACCGTATTGTTATGAAAAGTTTTTTAAAATTTGTAATTCCAATCATTAATATCTTGATAATCAGACAAGCGATCGGCTTGTAAAAGTCATGGAGTTACTGACTGACCTAAAGGTTTGTAATTATCATTGCAGCATGAGCTAAATCAAGGATTATTTCTTAAGGATCTAAGACAAAGTTACCAGATCCCTTTAAATTGTG
>BEXV01000113.1:36386-81002 GCA_003118195.1 Hemicentrotus pulcherrimus
GATCGGCTTGTAAAAGTCATGGAGTTTCTGACTGACCTAAAGGTTTGTAATTATCATTGCAGCATGAGCTAAATCAAGGATTATTTCTTAAGGATCTAAGACAAAGTTACCAGATCCCTTTAAATTGTGCGTGTGTGTGTGTGTGTGTGTGTGTGTGTGTCTTTTTTTTTTAAAGGTCCCCACTGAGAATGGTAAGCTGTGAAATTTCAAGCTGTTCAACAATAACAATTTTTTTTAAAACCCACTTTATATTCTGAACAGTTTATAAGTTTATACACAGAGGAAGATAAGAGTAATTTTCTCACTATAGAAATTAATGCAATAAACAGCCTCTTAGCACCTGCCACTAGATGTTTACACACAGATGCACGCACCCATAAACTACCCTATCATGCTTGTTGGTCATGAATAGACAACAAACCACAATAAAGCTGTAGTCTGTTGACCTGAACTGACCTATATATATATATATATCTGCTACTGATAGGAGGGTAGGTAAACAGGTTCTGCTACTACATCAAACAATATTAAAACTTTAAAATATGTTGATAATTGCTTAGTAATGACCCATGTTACACAAAGTTCTTGAGTATAATCAGTTGTTATCTACACTAACTCCTTCTCTGGAGCTGCTGATATGGGCCAAAAGTATATATTTAGTCAGTTTCATCTATGTAGATATGTGTTTCGTTGAATTATTGTAAATGTAATTTAAAAGAAAGATCTCTTTTGCTTTTTAATCCGGAGAGGATTTAAGGAAGGACTTCAATGTACATCTTTCAAAGTTTCAATCAACAAATTCGATTTTTAGTGTCATATTCACTCAATCCTTCTTTTCTTACTATCTATCAGTTATCTTTGATTTTTTTTTTCTGCATAAAATTTTAAATGGTACCTGTACCTGATCAACTATTTTTAAAAGAAAATTGAGAGAAAGAAAGTGAAAGTGATTGCCTACCTCTTCATTAGCCATCTGAAATTCCTGAGCGACGGAGCATTCTATTGTCCTCCCGGGGAGGAGGTCGAGCGTTGAATACGGAGGGGGCATCTCATGAGGCGCTATGGGCAGGACGGGTGTAGGTGTTGAGAGGTCGTCTAGGAAGTCCGGTCCTTCTATGATGATAGGATCGTTGGAGATCTCTGTGTATTCGGGTGGAGAGTATGGGGGCGGTGGGACTAGGGGAGGGGTAAAGATGGAGTCTATTACACCCCCTATGTCACTAATATAAGAGTCTCTTGCTATACTGCCTGTGTGATGAGGCCTTCGTAATACCATCTGTGAATGAAATTTTTGAAAAAATAGAAAGAAAAGGCGATAAAGAGCAATTTGAATTTGTAAACATGAAAATCACAATATTCTATGAAAAGAAATAAAATTTTAAAAGTATTTAATTTGTACTCAACATGAATAAGAAATAAAAAAGGAATGCATTGTAACAAAAGAGCAGAATAAATGTGTAAATCTATTAAAAACATTTTACAATAGAAATCATACTTTTTTCCCTCTAAATCTTATCAGACATTTTCCAACAGGCAAGAAGAACAAAATTGCCCCCCCCCCCCATGCTGTTAAAGAGGAAACAGGAGGCTTCAGAAATGAAAGTGATTTATCACAACATTCTATTGAAATAATTGGTAACCATAATGTATGACAATACTCTCTAACCATTAATCATTTTTGACTGAGCAAACCCTAGGAGTATAGGTGTGATATAGAATACATAGAGAGGGGTATTCGTGGTACTTCCAAATCTGCTTAATTCTTTGAACCACTATTTCACTCCTGCATGGTTTGATTTGTCATTTTTTCATAATACCCACATCATGAATGTAGTTAGTCATTAGATGAATTTATATGTCACTGGATCTACATATCATGTATAATATGCTATTCAATGACTGTATGACTTTCTTTATGTACACATTGAATGATAGAAGAATGCAATCGATCAGCAGACTGGCTGCAGATGTGTTTTTAATAAACTTGCATCTTAAATCTTGAATTATAAAGGACGAAACTTTCTCCAAATATCTGTGATTCTGTTACTGAATACCTCACAAATGATGTAAGGGCGTTGCATGGGAGCAATGCCTTGCGTTTCAAGGAATGTTAAGAATGTCTCTAAAATTGAACTCGGATGCCAGATTTCAGAGAAATAAGATGCGAAACTATGCTTGAAACTTTGAAAGTGTATATTTCTTATAAATAAAAAGAGAACAGGTATTTTATTAGTTTTCATAATCAGTACAAAATTACCATGAAGGAAGGAGGGGGCAGACAGATATATGTTACATATAAACGAGAAATGCAAACTGAAGTATTCAAGAAATGTCATGAATAATGTTGTTTGAACAATACTGTCTCTAAATTAATGTTTCACAATGACAAAAAGATATGTTTTGTAATCTTTCTACAAAACAGCAGGTGGACCGTTACATGACATACCACTAAACATCCATACTAAGGACTTAATAGTACATTGTTTAAATATAGCAGATCATTCCATCTATCACCATGACTTGAGCAGCTGCCATGTATTATTACAAATGTATAACATAGATTTAGTTTTAAAAGAAGCTTTATAATAGAGTGGATACATAGGATGAGTAATTAATTCTTTGATCTCTACATATTTCTGGATCTGAGCATGGAGACTTAAAACCTGTAATAAGTAATTAATCACTGCATCAGCGATTGGCAATCCATAGATTTTGACACAAAGACGTGCATACAGTATGTATCAATGATTTTTCTTTCTAGTTTCCAGATTGCGCAATGTATCATAGGGTAAGTCTGGAAACCACAGATCCTTTGATGATTTATCAGAACAAGCCGCATGTTCCTTTCGTTCGCATTCCTATCTGTCATTGAACCTGGGTGTTCAAGTATGACATTCGTTTGTTTCTCTTTCTTTTTCCATGTTTTCCCTTCCGTTTTCTCTGTTTATCAAGACACTCTGAACTTTTTTGTTTGGACAGAGAGGGTAGAACAGGTGGCACAAAGCCAGGACAGAGACTTTAGATTTAAATGGCATATAGATATGATGCCAAGATGGTGTCATTAATAAAACCAGAACAAATTCTTGGGCAAAGGTTAAGTATGATAAATGGTTCACGATAATAGTAATAAAAAGACCCTCTAGGACATTCATTAAAGGTAGTACAAAGTTTGTGGAAATTTTCATAATTGGGTGGATAGTGATTCCTTACAATTTTGATACATTCGGATGCCCCTGTGTATGTATAATAAGCACTGGAAAAATTAATTGAATATAAAAATTTACCAGTGCTCCCGGTAAATAAATTTCAAAACGCGCCTACGGCCGTACAATGGTAGCTACAACCATTAAAATCTATGAATATGTAGTTGTGATATATAATTTCTAAACGGGAATAGCTAATTGGTCGATTTTAGTCAAAGAACATTGTTTTATAGCTTAATTAATATCTTGACCTTGAGAGGGAGGTTTACAACATAAAGAGTTTGTTATTTACAATTTCAAAACTTTAGACTCAATTTCAACCACGACAACGATCACAGAATATGGTAGGATCCCATATGCTTCCAACATGTTCATTTGAACCAAATTCATGGCCCCATACCAAAACTTTGTATTACCTTTATTTAGCTAAGTGATGTAGGCCTAAATACAGCTACAAAAGAGGCAAGGGCATTGGTGGGTTCACAGAATTGCCATTTCTAATTCTTAAATGAGGTACTTATGGGATTTACATAGTATGGGATTTACTATTATGGAAATACCTTTATACACATTTTTTGCCATCGCATTCTTTGAAGACAAATCACAAGAATATCAAGGAGTGTTCCAATATTTTGTTAAAGAAAACAATCTATATTCAGAGCTTTAAAAGTTTCCAAATCACTACAAATTAAAACAATTTGTTAGTGCTTGTAACCACCTACCCAGCAGAAAGTGTAGTATGTTTACAAGTTAAAGATTACTGGTAATGATTACATAAAGGATTATCCTTACAAGATTTCATGTGTGGTAATGAGGTTTTCTCATTCAAGGGTAAAAGAGTTTCTTTTCTTTGCAATAATCTGTTATAATCTTAACTTTGTGGTTTACGCCATAAAAAGAATCTCATTTTTCTGGTAATGAATCCCTACAAATCTTCTACAAAGTATCTCCTAATGAGTAATTGCTATATGACTAACAATAGCTAAAAACCAAGGCCAATACCACTGAAACTCCCCCATGAGTCTTACTAAATCCCTTGACAAAACGACCTTGGTCTAAAAGCATTGATTGTATAGATCAATGGAACATTTAACTAGTTTTATTATCATTTGTAGAGGAAGAAGTACATGGAATAAATGGTCTACTGATCAAGCAGAACAAAGTCGGCCCTCCTAAGATTAACGCTTCATTATCTCAGCAGCATCCAATGAAAGAACAGATGATCCATCATCTTTAGTAACTCACTTTACTTCCCTCACACTATTCATGTCATCTTTCTCCCTTTGAAGTCCTACACCCTATTACAAACCTCAAACTCTTTTCACAGAACAGTCCTATAATACAAATTTCTAGAAAGACATTGAAATAGCTATGGCATGGGGTAGGTGACGTCACTCTATGGCTTTGAAAGGGCACAAGATTATTACAAATCTATTCTACCATTTACATCATTCAGATACTGCTTACTGGTATTTTGTTTGCAGAAGCTACTTTGTACATTCCAGACCTATTGTCATATGATGTCAAGCTGAAACACACACAAAGAATTAAGCAATACCAACATTTTTCTTCAAGGTTTTGACAGATTTGGATTGAGTTCCACCTTCGCAGGTGATCCAAGTGTGTCATTTAGGAACTGCTTTTTCTTGCGCTATCATTCTTCTATTAACCTTTGGCAGAAAATTCAAATTCCGAATTAAGAAAAGAAAAAGCATAATGCTGAATGATATTTCCTTTTTTCTTGGAAATAAAGGTCACTCTATTATCAGTCAAACATTCTTTAAATTTCCACTATAGCTGTTTTATATTTCCACTGAAACTTCTTTAAATTTCCACTGAAACTTCTTTAAATTTCCACTGAAACTTCTTTACATTTTTTACTGAAACTTCTTTAAATTTCCACTAAAACTTCTTTAAATTTCCACTGAAACTTCTTTAAATTTCCACTGAAACTTCTTTAAATTTCCACTGAAACTTCTTTATATTTCCACTGAAACTTTGAACCATGTACATGTATTTTCTCTTCAAAATAAGTTATATCAGTGATATAGAATAATAGTAATAGTGAATATTTATAATGCGCCATGTCTGTCAAAAATGACACTCCTGGCGCAGATGTGTGGAAATTGTATAATTTTGGGCACCCGAATATACAAAATAAAATGGTGGACATCGCAAGAAAAGGCTAATCTGTATCAGCATAGATGTGCAATTCAAACATTCCATATTCATATCATGTATTTTAACAAATTACCTGAAGACTAGGGCACTTCCAGATATCATCAAATTTGAATGAACTGGATAATTTTTAAAGATAAATTATCACGGGTATTGGGTTCAGGGTTGGCATATTTCCCGCTTCGGAGGCTTATTTCCCGGACGCCGGGAAATAAGCGGTATTTACCGGTATTTACCGCTTTTTACCGGTATTTACCACTTTTTGCCGGGAAATACCGGGAAATACCGGGAAATACCGGGAAATATATTTTTCCACTCACTTGTTCATAGGAATTGTCCAATTTTTAACATAATAACATTGGTGGTGCTCTGGTGTGTACTATTTGTGTGTCTAGGCGTGTGTTTGTTCGTGTGTTTGTCTATGTCTGTTATTATGAAATGCTGAAAAAATACAAGAAAAAGATCCCAAATAAACACCTACATGTAATCTAGATATGATGTTCTTCATTAAAGAAAACCAAAACCTTCATACTAAGTTACTATTATTGAAAAGTTAAAGTAAAATCAATGGAAATTTTAACAAAATCAGGCAAGGAATAAGGATATTAAAGCTTTTTGAAATGACTAGTCATTAGAGGGCAATATTCAATTTGATGACATCATTTATGGACAACTGTCCTTGCCTTTAGTACATCAAATTTCACAATTCTTTAGTTTTCATCGTATTTATTTGTGTTCTTGATCCGACTTCATAACATGTATTTACCGGTATTTACCGGCGGTAATTACCGCCACCGGTATTTACCACCCAACCCTGATTGGGTTTAATATTCAACTTCTTTCTCATATTCCTGTTCAAATATAATGTGTAATATCATATAGAAATAACTACTTGTGCATGGTTAAAATCATTCTAATCAATACGAAAAAACTCACTTACAATTTTACACAAAACTTTATGTTAAAGGCACACTGTCCTACTTGTAGCTACTTGCTCCCTCTATATAGAAAACTTCCCCAATCGGTGCCTGTTGGTCCCCCATGATCCTCTTTTTCTTATGTTAAATGAGAGCTGAGTTNTATGATGTCAAGCTGAAACACACACACAAAGAATTAAGCAATACCAACATTTTTCTTCAAGGTTTTGACAGATTTGGATAGAGTTCCACCTTCGCAGGTGATCCAAGTGTGTCATTTAGGAACTGCTTTTCCTTGCTCTATCATTCTTCTATTAACCTTTGACAGAAAATTCAAATTTTGATTGAGTACAAAAAAAAGCATAATGTTGAATGATATTTCCTTGTTTCTTGGAAATAAAGGTCACTCTATTATCATTAAAAAATTCTTTCAATTTCCACTTTAACTTCTTTATATTTCCACTGAAACATCTTTAAATTTCCACTGAAACTTCTTTATATACACACACACAAACATTTATAATTCCACTGAAACTTCTTTAAATTTTCACTGAAACTTCTTTAAATTTCCACTGAAACCGGCTTCTTTATATTTCCACTGAAACTTTGAACCATGTATATGTATTTTCTCTTCAAAATAACTTATATCAGTGATATAGAATAATAATAATAGTGAATATTTATAATGCGCCATGTCTGTCAAAAATGACACTCCTGGCGCAGTTGTGTGGAAATTGTATAATTTTGGGCACCCGAATATACAAAATAAAATGGTGGACATCGCAAGAAAAGGCTAATCTGTATCAGCATAGATGTGCTATTCAAACATTCCATATTCATATCGTGTATTTTAACAGATTACCTGAAGACTAGGGCACTTCCAGATATCATCAAATTTGAATGAACTGGATAATATTTAAAGATAACTTATCATGGGTATTGGCTTTAATACACAACTTCTCCCTCATATTCCTGTTCAAATATAATGTGTAATATCATATAGAAATAACTACTTGTGCATGGCTAAAATCCAAGTATTCAATACGAGGCTCTAAAAACTCACTTACTATTTTACACGAAACTTTATGTTAAGTCATTATTATGAAGAAATACTGTAATCACTCCATTTCCACTGCTAAAGGAAAAATGTTGAACCCACCCAGTTTATTATTGAAGCCAAGTTCATGAACAAACACCAATTCAAGGACATATTTTTTACTCCTCCTCTTTCTGAGAATGAAATAGAAGAACACAAATAAGATGACCCAATTAATTCCAGTGCCACTATCAATATCAGTTCACTCTCTTTGTAATGATACAAATAGAAGAAGAAAAAATTCTATGGCATATCCGTCCGGGCTTTTCCAAAGCACTATAGGAGTATTCAATTACACAAATAATGTTATCTTTTGTGACGATTTCAAATGGAGATATTCACAAAAACTGTTGCAATTTGTAAAGAATATAGCTGTGTTTCTGTATGGATATACATATCAGTATAACAGAATGGGTAAGAAGTGAGTAATAACATGGCATTTACAGGAGCTAACAATATTAGACATCTATTAAAGGAAGGTGTGGACTGAATATACTTAACCCTCTGACTACTGACTTCTCACATTCCCATAGACTTCATACAGGAGCCACCCAGTTCCCAAATGTAAAGGGCTAAACATTTGAGGAAATCAGAATAATAGAACCGCTGGAAGCTGCAAATTACAAGGTATTTAAAGAGAGAGCAACATGTGAAGATAAAGATAACGAGGTGCCTCAAGCACTGCCCATTAATTGTGCAAAGTATGCATTGGTAATAGTTGCAAATTGCAAAAAAATATAAAGATGGTACACCTGGGGGAATATATAAATGATAGCCCATAATCTTCTGATGGCAAAATTACAATCACGATGTACAATTGCACAATCTTTAAGTGCCGATTATCATTCCAGTCTAATTACATTCATTACAGGAACGTGAGAGAAATTTCTTTGGGATTTCATTCCTATGGCAGTGGTATTTCCCTACCCGTGGGCGTGACATTACATCCATTAACATCCGTTCTTATGTGAAGTGAGAAAATTGACCTGGGATTACAAGGCTTGTCCAATATCTTTGGTTACTTTCCAGAGGAATTAGCTATATGGGCATTTTTTTTTACTTCTTTTGGTGGGTGATCAGGTCCCCAGCCTACAGCACTGGTTGACTAACCGTATGTGACCTAGTTGTGATTGTAAGAGTCTCTGACCACTGACGGAAAGTGAAGATCAAAGGAAATCCACAAGACAAGAAGATACTTGGATGATTGGATATTGGTATCTTACATCCAAATATGAGACAGGGATATTAAAGGTAATGCAAAGTTATGGGAAATTTTGAAAATTTGGTGGATAATGATTCTTTACAATTTTGATATATTTGGATGCCCCTGTGGAGGTATAATAAGCACTAAAAAAATTAGCCCCTAAAACACTTCTGCTTTCGAGAAAAAATGAAAATGAAAATTTATTGGTACTCCCGATAAATTTTGATAAATTTCAAATAGCGCATACGGCCGTACAATGGTAGCTGCGACCCTGAAAATTTCAAAATATGTAGTTGTGATATATAACTACCAAACTGGAATAGCTTACCGGTCAAAATTAGTCAGGAAACATTGTTTTATAGCTTAATTAATATCTTGACCTTGAGAGGGCGCTATACAACATAGAGAGTTTGTTATTAATAATTTCATAACTTTAGACTCGATTTCAACCGCGACAGCGAACACTGCATATTGTAGGATCGCATATGCTTCCAATATGTTTATTTGAACCAAATTCATGGCCCCGTACCAAAACTTTGTATTACCTTTAAGGGGAGACAAAGGGAAAGGAGATACAGAGAAAAAGGGAAGATGTACCGGTATGATGTAAAGCCAGGGTAATAATATGATTGCAGGGCCCTCAGGGAAAACAGTATTAATACTGATGAGGCTACCCTGGGTAAACAAGGAATATAATAATTATTATTATCAGTAGTAGTGGTGGTGGTGTGGTGGTGGTGGTGGTGGTGGTGGTGGTGGTGGTGGTGTGGTGATGGTGATGGTGGTGGTAGTAGTAGTTGTAGTGTCAGAGAGTTAGAAAAGAGAGAGAGGGAGGGAGAGGGAGGGAGGGAGAAGGGAGAGAGAGAGAGGGGGAGAAAGAGAGAGAGAGAGAGAGAGAGAGTGTGTGTGTGTGTGTGTGTGTGTGTGTGTACATGTGTGAGAGAGAGAGAAAGAGAGAGAGCAAGAGAGATGGCAACATGAAGACTAGAGACAGACAGACAGACAGACAAGGAAGGAAGGAGGAACTGAAAAGTCGCAAGCAATGAAACTTTAAGAATAAAATTCAATGATCATTAGCATCAAATATGATAAGGTAGAGGATAAGAGGACGATCAGAAATAGGCATACAGTCTACGTACAAGGGAAGTAATGTTATATTTTCATACATCTCAATAAGATCTTAAGATTATCTTACCCTTCTATTAGCATGTCTCTTAACGATATAAGCGCATCCGACGATGGTGGCTGCTATACAGATCAGACACGCTACAATATTTGCGACACAGATGATGAACATCACCAGTCGTATCGTGGACGAAATAGTAGAACAATCTTTGACGCCCTCCACCGAGATTGCATTTTCGGTTGGGGTGCACGGAAGCGAGGAGGTACAACAGTAACAGACCAGGGTGCCAGGGTGCTTGGTGCATCCCGTCAAGACCTGAAGCTCTGCACAGCTCAGACCTGATAGGGCGGTCGCTACGAGGTGAAGGACGACACATAATGCTGATAGGAAGGTGAAGAAACTTATCTGTAATTACAGAGGATAAAAGAAAAAAAGAAAGAAAATATTTAATGAAGAATACTTGCATCATTACAACATTGATAGACAAACATTACTCCAACAAGAGCAGGAAAACATCTTTAGATCTGTGGTGAAATTCATTGTTTACAGTTGTCAGTATCATACTGCTGTTCATTTCATTAGTGGGTAATAGGTTAGCTAATTTGTGGACATCATTAAAATGGGTTATATGAAATAGCATCACAGCTGACAATCTGCAATAAAAGGGGGTTGTTTACAATAAAATAGGTGTGATTAAAACACTGATGACGTACATGTACTTAAAGGTGTGTTGTTCTACATTCCTCCATTGCTTACTAATTGCTATTCCATCAACTCACTTCTGCTTTACCCTTAAACTTTGCCCAAAATAATCACATTAGTGCTCGCATCTCATTCGGCCTTCTATCTCGGCCGCTACCCTCCTCCCCGTCTCACTCCCTGGGCGCATATCACCGAAGCGATACCCAATCGGAGGAGAAAGCTCCTGGCTGTTTCTCGGCTGCTTTCATGGGCTGAGGCCAAGGGAACATGGTGATATTGAAACAAGGCGCAGATGGGCTGATTAAACAGGAGCAGACGCACTTTGGTGAAACTTGAGCAAATAGGGAAGAGGTTGTAAGGAAGAAGATGCGACTCGGCACATGTGTTCATTCCCCAAGAAGTCAATAGAGAAACCAAATCTGAAATTGAATCTTATTTCAGAGTAAACAGGAAAGAAGTAGAGAAGGAAAGTTTCTATCAAGCAACTTAACCAACCTACTTATTCTATTTCATCCTATCTGTATTATGAACATATTACATATCAGCATGGGTTTGATACATTTGACTGCTCTGCATAATGATCAGATACCTTGCACGATAACATCTCAATGCTACAAAAACAGATGAGCAAAGATTATGACCTAAAACTACATTGTAGAAGAAAAAATATTAGATGCCAATATTTACTCCTGTCGAGTTTAAAAAAAAGAAAATATGAAATTCATGCTCCAATCATCTTTTACATCCATTGATAATAAGATAATAAAAAGAAATTTGTATTAATGGCAAATTGTAATTTTTAAACATTAACCATTTTCTCTACTACTTCTCATTATCAAACTTCCATTATACCGAGGTATTATTTGAGGGGAAAAAGATGCTCTGTCACAAGCATACAATCATGTTGTTATTTTCTACCACTAGATGGCAGTACATCACTGCACCATTCTCTCCACATTAACAACATCAGTACAGCTCAAATTCACTATGGTCACAAGAGGGGGCTATACCTCAAAGCTCACAGCACTCATCTATTTTTAAAATTTTAATTTCTAGTTATTTTTTAAATTCTCTCTATTAAAGAGAAGGTTGAGTTCTGGGAAGAGGTGAAAAATAATTCGTGAACTTTATCATTTGTTATAATGAAAGTGTGGAAGAACATCAGATAAAACATGTTCCCTGAAAAGCATGGCTCTTCAAATGCCTTCATATTCTGAATACGTCATGTTTATCGTAAAACTCGGGGGGGAGGTTTTTTTCGCCACGTGTTCGTGCAGTCCCATATACATCTTTCTGTGTACCGTGTTTGTAACTTTACCAAATTTCTTATCATTTTGATGATTCCAGAACCTTGCAATACACACACATTCTTATATGCTAGGTGATCAAGCTTTTCTGGTCGATTCCACACCGTTTCTTTCACAATGCAATCGCACGACCACTACTCAACTTCATCTTTAAATCAAATATGATTTAACTGCAGTCATCCTTTCATTTTATACATGAAAAAAAAAATAAAAAAATATCACTCTACTTTTTATCAATTCCAATTTACAATACAGCTACCGGTATTACAATCCACAATGTCATCATCATCATCATCATCATCATCATCATCATCATCGTCATCATCATCACCTTCATCATCATCATCAACATCATCATCCTCATCATCATCATCATCATCATCATCATCATCATCAAAATTATCATCCTCATCATCATCCTCATCATCATCATCATCATCACCACCAGTGATTTACTACAACTTTGTTTCCATCTCTTCAGCTGTTACAAAACATCCTTAATAATACCTTCAAGGCATACATACTCCGCATATGATAATGAAACTCAGTACATCACATCACCTCTTTATCTATAATAATGACAAAACCAATTAGCTTCATACAAGAACACCATCAATTGCTAATGGCCTTTCTCCTTTAACATACAAAGATACATTTCATATGAAATTGAAACTGATTTATATCACACACACAAAAAAGCAATCAAACTCACAAGCAATAATGCAGATCTATAATTGAAGAAGTCAATCAGTTATTTTGCAACTGTTATTACCCTGACAGTCCTGACCCTCCATGGTTCTTATTAATATTCATAAGTGTCCCATGCAAGGGGTTAAAGCTCGTCGTAAGGCAGAAAGAAGCTCCATCTAATGGTTTCAATTTAGCTTGAGCATGATGAAGAGAGACCTAGTGGAACTAATTTCCCTTCGGACTAATACAGGTTTGATGGGTCTAGCAGTCGCTCTTCAGTTTATATACCATCTGGACTATCTTCCTCATCTCTGCTTCTATGCATGTACATCACTTGTTCTATGTTAGGAGGAAAACCTTACAGTACACAACATTCGTTGATATTGCATCTTTATGTCAATATTATAAGCATCCCTGAGGGAGGGGGAGGCACCCAAAATATTTGGAAATAAAATTACAATGTTGCCATAAAATGCATTTCTTTATAAAAGTATGTTCTCTGTACTGTCAAACATCTTAGCAATCTATAGATCCGGGAGGGGAGGGGGGGGGGGGGGAAGGGGGCTGACAATCCTTGATTTGCCCATCCAATATGTATGTACCGGTAATACGACACACTTTCTGATTAATTCTGATTAATTAATTTTTCCAAATAGCTAAACAATGGGTTTATGCTTAGCATTTATCTTGAATAACATAAAAGTGAGGAAAAATATATTGTTTTAACTTTCTGATTGGAAAAATTAAGGATAAAGGAATGAAAATCGAAATAACAAGAAAATGTTTAACTAGACATAAAATTATCATAACAAATTATTAGTAGGCTTTACTTGATCTTCTTGGAGAGCACAACAAAGAAGAGAAAGACACATTAGGAAGAACCGTTCTTGAATGAAGAGTACTGCTGTTGGAGTATTCAAATGTTGTTCCAGAATTTTTTTCATGATCAGAAGCACAATTCAAATTTGATTAAATTTGTCATTCTATCAGAAGAACTGCCAAATCTACATTTTATATTATAATTCTATATAAACTATCAGTGCATGTACATAACATGCATGTCTTGCATGAGGAACACAGAATGGTCAATCAAGTATTTCTTGATATTGCTGTGCGGCTCATTGTATTTGTTTCAGTCCATAATTGTCTCAAAACAAAATGACAGGATGAGGAAGATGAATGATACCTCAATCCTAGTCAACCATCCCCAGAAGACTAACCTCTCAAATTAAGACCCCAAGCTATTGCTAAACATAGATACAGGAGGATGTAAAAGATGTAATTAGAATGCCAAACACAAACTTGTCATCATTCCTCCCTGGATAATACCCATTGAAACATGAGTCATCGATATTAACCTTATTTTCATGAATGCCTGTTTATCATAGGATATCACTACACATCATAACAACCCCAGGGGGAACCCATTCAAATATAATGTTGTCAAAGCTCATTACAAACATGCAAAGGAGGGCAATGTTCCCATAATCACCCATACTACTGAAACATGTAGTCTATAATTAACTTGTTATCATTTATAACCAGTTACTTAATTACCTAAATGATCAAAATCCCTCTTGCTCCAGATAATGAAAACTAGAAATAGTTGCATTTTCCAGGTTACAATTGGTACTTTTCAGCAAAAACAAAAACAAAAACAATTCTTTTAGGAAAACAGGTTCAACAAATATATTTGATACAGTGGTAATGTGTTTAGTTGCACTTTTCTGCATTTCACTTTCTCTTTAAATCATGTAATTCATTGCTAGTAATACTGATTCTAGTTATTTTGGTCCATATCCAAATAACTCTAGACTAATGTATTGTACATCTCACATAATTTATGTACACAATGTAAAAACATCCAACCAAAATAACAGCCCTGAATCACTGCCCTAATTCACTGCCCTCTAGATCACTGCCAAAATAAATTTCTTGAAATCACTTACTAAGTAAGTTACATTTGTAAATGTCACATGTACTAGCTCAATGCTCCCAGGTATGATTACCAATGTCATCCTATATCATGGAGTATATGTTTATAGAGTGGATTCTGGCTAGGTGGTCATTGATCTCAGTAAGTAAACAAATCTCTCAGAACTCTCAATACTGACATTTTCCGGAATCTAATTTGTCTATCTTCAATAAGAATATCATTGTCCCGAGTGATGTAATATGATAGAGCATTATCCAAGCGGAAGGGCATTTTTTGTTCTTGTATTCATTCACTCAAAATATAGAGTATATCAAGTAAAAGATACTGTTAAATTGTTACCTAAAATTTAGTCACACTTAGGCCTAATGGGGAAGACAAGAAATTTGAAAGATTATGGTTTCATATTCTCCTTTGATGTATAAAAATGTACAAATAAACATTTCTGGATACTACATGTACATAGTTTTCAGTTTGATTTTGGCCACATATAATTATTACCTTTTAGAGGTTGAGAAAATTGAGATAAAAATCAGCTGCAAATAATGACAACATTAATAGACACAAAATGTTTTTACAAAACACCTTTAAGTATCCAGATAGCCACAATCGGATTTTGGTTTATTTTTGTTCTCATACAGTTAACTAACTGGAATCCAAATTTAATATTCACCCTGCAAAATGACATATCCCATGATGATAAATAACTCACACATTAAAAACTTTTCATTTTTATGCACTAGCCTTCAATGCTTGTGAAAATAGACATACTGAATTGAAACACAGTATAGAATAGCTCCCTCTTGTGTCGTTTCACATTTATTGCCAGAAGCTGTAGCAGACTACAGTGGATTTGTTACTGCAGTGGACATGCATGTAGGCCTTCACACAACATATTCTCAGAAATTCTTATGTCTCGACATTATAAACAAAATATGTACAGTCTTACTATAACTTCAATACCCATGGCATGTTGGCCTTTTACTAATAAATAAGAGGAGAAAAATAGGTAATTGTCAAAGAATCTTAGAAGCTGATAATACCTCAATAGATAGGTCTAAACTTTTATGATGGTAATAATAATAATAGTAATAATAATTATGATAATAATAATATGTATTGTTTACCAAGGGTAGCCTCATTAGTATTGATACTTTTCTCCCTGAGGGCCCTGCAATTCTATAAATATTACTCTGGCTTTAGGCAAACTACATGTACCATGAAAAGGGCAATAAAGCATTCAAGGAATTTATTCCTTTCTACACATATCATTCTAGAAATGCATGTTTCAAACATATCTGTGATTTCCATCATGTCATTATGACTACCGGTATTCATTAAACATACCACCATGATCTCAACACGTGATTCCTTAGTTTACAAGCAACACACACCCAGTACCACTTCAGATACACAAGAGAGGTGAGTGTAAACAACCCCACTGTTGACTGACCATGCATAGAGAGTTCACTGACCTCAAACTGTCTGTGTTTTTTTTCCCTAGGAGGCAATATATATTAGTGTTTAGAATGAATGAGGCATGAAAGAGGATGGGCAGCCGAAAATGATAATTATTTATGAGCTGTTCATCATTACAACGTTGGAGATAGATGGGGCAGCTAGCCAACTGGATTCGCTAGAAATAAATACTTTCTCCATGGATGACTATAATCGATCAAATAAACCTACAAAATACATGTGAGATACAAGCACTGAAAATTAAGAAAATTAAATTCAAGCTGTATTTTTTATTTGAATTTTATCTCAAAATGAATTACATACAACAGTTATGCATGTTAGAAGATAACTGATGTCGAGGGTACTGACTTGCATGCTGCCATCATACAAGAACCATGATGTGGAGTACATATTCTATTCTTCAAAATTACAAGAAGTTTAGACATATGAAGGAAAGAAGGGGGAGGATGGGAAAGGAAGAGAGAGACAGAGAAAGAGAGACAGAGAAAGAGAGAGAGAGACAGAGACAGAGACAGAGAGACAGAGATAGAGATAGAAAGAGAGAGAGAGAGAAAGAGAGAGTTGTCATTGACATACCATACACTGTATCACAATGATTGACCTGGATGCTAGTTGTCAAGCAGTGAATGTGAATCAACAGGATGAAAGTTAATGGATCTTCTCTTCATACAATTACAAAGTGGATTGCATGATGTTGAGGTGAGATGAGTAGAGGGGGGTTCACTATTAATCAACACATCTATACCTTCCATTTTCAGTTTTAAGATCCTTCAGGGTATTCCAAACAAAGATATTTACATTTTACTTTAAAAAAATTAATGACAATTTTCGTGTCAGAAATATTGCAGATAATCACATCCACTTCTGAGAAACATTTCTGTTTATAAAGCTTGTGTTGCTTCTGTTTCTCGATGAACGCTACATTGTCAGGTTTGATTTAAAATCCCATTCAACGTTTAGGGTCAAACTATCTGTAACATCATGAAAATAAATATTTCCTTGCATACTTTCATTTGCAGACATGGTTTTTTGCTAGATTAAAGAGGATTAGAGCAAGGATTAAATACCATCTGCTAACGACAGGTCAGCTCTATCCCCAACGGTGTTCTTAGAGTGCTTGACCTCAACAGATCAGCTCCATGGGCAATCAAAGCAGAGATGGTTGCAATTATTCTCTTGCTCCTGTTGTTACAGACGACTTGAGATCTATATACACTTCCTCATACTTATTGAAGCCATTTGAATTTAGCGGATAACCTGTAGGCCTGCTTAATACTATTTAATCTGCACTCCTGCTGAATTTCTGAATAGTATAATTGGTAAAATCTTCAAACACTGATGCATATATTCCCCATTTGATTTTAAATCCCTGGCTTTATTGTTTGTTTAGGATATGCTAGAATTCTTCTATTCATAGAAGACAGATTGTAAAAGTAAAAGTGCTAATCTCAATTGCTTCTTTACATTGCTGGCTGACTTGTTCTCTGTTCAAGTACTGCGTATTGCGTTTTTCACAAAATATATAGATCTCTACTTCGTGCAAAATTGGTAATCTCAAATAATAGACCACCATCAAAACAGAGTTAGAAAAATAACATGTGACCACTGTCACATCGAAGGAATGTTACTATGGTATGTCTCTGATTGTTTATTCTTTTCACACAATTGAATTTCCCATGAAAACTTGAATAAAAATGTCAAGCCTAGATGACGCTTCCAACAACCGTTGAATGAAATGAAATGACGTTTTGATCCCAGGGGTCTATCCATGTATCAATCAATCCAAATAGTACGTCACTATATCAACAACCAGTCTGTTATAACTCAACATTGGTACAGAGGTGAGAAATGAATATCATATCCCTATAACACCAGGCATGAGTGGTTCTATTGACATTGGGTCATAAGTAAATATATTTGATCTCAACTACTAGCTTGAATGGAGTATAAAACTGGTATCAAGTGTCTATATTGTGTGGGTGAAAAATGTATTGTATTCGGAATACTGGCTGAAAGATCTTGAAACATATTTTGAGAAAAAACACAAAACAGCAGCAGTGTAGTATAGGTGACATAAACAGGGGTAAAGAAATAGAATTGACTTCAGATGAATTTGAATTTACAATATTTTTCTTGCCACTATGACAACTTAGACGCCCTTGGGTTTCAAATGGTATTTCATGTAATTCATTTTCATAGATTCCTTTAAAAAATTCTGTTCTGTTGTGATCATCGATTAGATATGATAATGTAATTTTGTTTCCAAGCACACCCAGATGAATACTCTCATCAGGGAAAAGACTCCAATGGAATGGGAGGAGAAAGAATACCCCCTAAGGTGAGAATGATGAGAATGAGATGGGGAAGGAGAATGCTCTGGAACCCACAAGGTGAAGAGACATACGCTGTGTTCACATTAAAGATTCTTTATCATCAAGAACTCAAATTGTCATTATCATAGATTGCAGAAATCATTTTCAAAGTTCACTCTTGGCAAAACCAAATTAATTAAAATAATACTTTTTAAAAAATTAAAAAATTAAAAAATTAAAGCATCCTTTCACATCAATTACAGTTGAGGATCCTTCGAATGCAAATATCAACCTCTGTACTTTATAGATTCATCTACTGTGCATAGAGCTAGGGCAACTAGGATACTTATTCCTCCGGGAATATTTCAAAGGGTGTTTGCACAATTATTGTTCTCAGGCAAATTATAGATTCTGCCTCATGTGTCGGAAAACTCATTTTCTATTTTCATATCTAATGATATTCTGGTGGCATCATACATTCCACATCTCAATTTCAATAATCTAGGAGTATAGTGAACCCACTTGAAGCAAAATTTTCAGCCTTGTTCACATGTAATGTAATTTTATTTATTTATTTATATTTCACCAGGGTAGCCCATTCAACAAAAAGTTAGTATTCCATGAGGCCCTGTAAAACATGTATATACAATTAAAAAGAAAAAACAAACAATTAGGTATGAATACATTAATAGAACAGTATTACATATTGAAAATAAATATACAATATCAAACATATTAATCAGTGTCAATTATGATGAATGCTATTATAAATAGATCACTTGCTAAGAGAGTACAGGATTAAGTAAAAAAAGCGAGAGAGAGAGCTTTAAAAAAAAAATATATATAGAGGCAGACTTGCAGTCAAAAATAATTTTAAAAAGGTGTTCCTCAAAACCTATCCTGATTCAACAGCAAGGTGGAAACATATTTCTTAAGTGCCAATTTGAAGGTCTTTACATTACTTATCTGCTTAATATTAGAAGGTAATTTATTCCAAAGAGAAGCACCATCATAACTTATTGCATTATTAAGGTATTCAGTATGACATTTATCAATAATCAGGTCATGATGAGTACATTGCAGTGTGTAAAAATTATGTTGAGTTGATACTTCTTGAAAAACATCTTTGTGAAAGTCTGAAGATAAATCGTTAAGACATTTAAAAACAAATATACATCTAAAGTTTCAAACAAACACCACCTAAAAATAAACTGACTGAAGCATAGTTCATGGAACATTTCTGCGTGAAAGGTGCACCCCTGAGTGAGATTATTGAGGTCAGGGACCTTTGTGCATAGCTACTGTTTTTTCATCCCCCACTTGCTGTTCATTTATTACACATAGAAAATTGTTTTATTTTGTAGCAACGGTCTCTTTGAGGTGGTTTACCATGTCGTGCAAATGGGGCCTAGGGTAGAAAGAAAGGAGGTGGATGCCTGGATGGACTACCTTTCTAGAAACAGAAAGGTGGATGATACATTTACAATGATCATGAAGAGGATGGGATGGGTCATCCTCCACTCAAGCCTTTGGGTCAGAGCTAGACCTCCTGTCATATGTGAATTTGGTTTAAGGAAGAAAGTAACATGGAAAATACCTACAAATGGATAATGCATTGATAATGGAGAGTATGGGATGGGCCATCCTCACTCAAGCCTTTGGGTCAAAGCCCTCCTGTCAAATGTGAATTTGGTTTTAAGTAAGGTAGAAACACCTATCTAGATAGAAGAAGATGGATAATGCATTTATCATGAAGAGAGGGAATGGGTCGTCCTCGACTCAAGCCTTTGGGTCAGAGCTAGACCTCCTGTCATATGTGAATTTGGTTTAAGGAAGAAAGTAACATGGAAAATACCTACATATGGATAATGCATTGATAATGGAGAGTATGGGATGGGCCATCCTCACTCAAGCCTTTGGGTCAAAGCCCTCCTGTCAAATGTGAATTTGGTTTTAAGTAAGGTAGAAACACCTATCTAGATAGAAGAAGATGGATAATGCATTTATCATGAAGAGAGGGAATGGGTCGTCCTCAACTCAAGCCTTTGGGTCAGAGCCCTCCTGTCATATGTGAATTTGGTTTTAGGAAGAAAGTAACATGGAAAATACCTACAAAAGGATAAGGATAATGCATGGATCATGAAGAGGATGGGATGGGTCATCCTCCACTCAAGTCTTTGGGTCAAAGCCCTCCTCTCAAATGTGAATTTGGTTTTAGGAAGAAAGTAACGTGGAAAATACCTACAAACGGATAGTGCATTGATCATGAAGAAGAGGGAATGGGTCATCCTCCACTCAAGTCTTTGGGTCAAAGCCCTCCTCTCAAATGTGAATTTGGTTTTAGCAAGAAAGTAACATGGAAAATACCTACAAACGGATAGTGCATCGATCATGAAGAAGAGGGAATGGGTCATCCTCCACTCAAGCCTTTGGGTCAGAGCCCTCCTGTCATATGCAAATTTGGCTTTAGGAAAAAGGTAAGTTGGAGATTACCTATCTGGATACAGGAAGATGAATGATACATTGATCATGAAGAGGATGGGATGGGTTGTACTCTAAGACAAGCTCCATTGATGATACCTAACCATGCATTACACACACACACACACACACACACACGTTTGATAATGATATTGTACAGCCACACCTATGTTGGGAGTGGCTTGCTGGGAACAATTATGCACAGGTGGATTATCTATAGCAAACATGAATTACTCTATTAACCATGTTGAAATCTGCGTCATATCAAAACTATTCAAAAAAATGGCCTGGCAAAGACGCTTCTTTCCTTAATGCCCAAACTGTATGTCTACATATTGTCACAAGATACCATTTATCCCCCCCCCCAAAAAAAAAAGTTCAGAATACTTCACTGGGACTTGACCTGACAGTGGACATCACCTCCTTTCATATGTATATTTGTGCGGGATTTGAGCATTGACCATCTATCTTTAGTAGAAAGATGAACAGGGTCAAGAGATGAGAAGAGTGGAGTAGAGATGAGAAGAGAGGATGATACAGCGATGGGATTCCATTCAGGTGAGTCATGAGATGCCAGTCATTCATCAAGATAACCTGTCACCACCTCTCACTACACACATATCAGAGTGATATCACACCTTATAGATGGAGGATTAGGCCTATATAGGTGAGATGAAAGGTTGATGCTACTAGAGCCATCTTGAATTGTTTCGAAAAGAACAAAGAGAAAAATAAGGGCAAATTCTTTTAAGATGAATTCTAAGCAACCACTGTGCACATATTTAGTGCAGCAGTAAAATCTTGATAGTGGTAGAAGTGGTTGGTGGGGGAGTTTAGGTGGTAGTCTTAGCGGAATTGATACTGGTTTGGTAGCAGGAGCAGTAGGTAGCAGTACATGTATGAGTAGTTGTTGCACTAGTAGTATTAGCAGCAGCAGAGTAACAGCAGTATTGATTAGTGATATCTTTATTATTATGAAATATTGTAATTTCTACTAAATTTTCAGGGAGGAGGAGGAGAAAAAGGGGGTGATGACAAGAGTATATCCTTCATTTCAACCATTTGCATCACAAAAAGATACTGTCAATTGTTATTCCTGATATAATAATTAACTTGAATATGGATAGAGTAAACTCATGAATATTCTTTGCAATAATATAGGTCTGTCATCAGGAAAATAATTCATATTTTCTGATGCCTGGATAATGATAACCAGTTAGGAAGCCAAATAGTATCATATGATTGGCGCCATGAAAATTGATTTAGCTGTTCTTAGTTGAGTCTAATGTTGGATTGATGGGGATGTAGTTATAATGAGACACTTTGAGCATCAGAGATTTGGTCCTTTATTGATTTTTGAGTGATCGTCTCTCTCATTACAGGCCTCCAGTATAAATGACCCAGAATTCAAAAGAAATTGGATTAAAACTGCTAGCAGTGAAGTGAGGATCTTACAGAGGCATTGTGTCATCAAATATGCTTCTTCCAACGTGTACATGTCTTTTCTTTCCAATTTTTGCCTCTTCATGTTACACCATGGTAAAGAAATTATGTCATTAATATGTCCTCTTCTTGAATTCATAACAATATTCATTGGATATCTCTCTCTGATTTTATCAGTCTCTTCTCTCTCTCTCTCTCTTTCTCTTTCTCTCTCTTTCTTTCTCTCTCTCTCTCTCTCTTTCTCCCTCTCTCTCTTTCCCTGTCTTTTTTTCTTTTTCTTTTTTTAGTTACCATCACTTTTTAACAAAGTTAGTTTGGTTCCTAAGTTATGTGAGGGGTTTGTTCCCTCTACAGTACTTGTGTTTGAATAAGAGAGAATGAAATTTGTTTATTTGACAATCAATACTTTGATCGTGTCAACAAGTCCACGTTTGTGTTTGACATATGATTAAAATGAAAGCTCTAAGGATTACAATTTACAAACTTCTGGAAAATTGAAAATAAAATGTACACAAACCCATGCATATAAATAAATATTTTCTCTATCAGTTTGATATAAATGCAAGAGTCTACTGCAATGCAGTAATGAACATTTGAGACTGAAAGGCATTAGACAGTGACATTGATCATGAAAGGTGATACTCTGAGAGAAGCTTAAATAGCTAAGAGGTTTCTACATGCTGGACAAACAAGCCTTGAGAGTATACACCAAGGTATACATCTGGGATGAAGTTACAGAACAGCTTACCCATGGCTATCATATACTGTATTTGCTCTCTTCACAATGTGCTATCACTCTTACTTTACTCACATTGCATATTATGAATAAAGATATAAATAAGAAGATAATGCATACTACACACTGATAGATCTTAAATGGGGTGTAGCATGGCAAACACTGGTTAATGCCATCTATGACTTATTTTGGACAACTGCACGTAAACGAATGGACTTGATTAACAGTCAGCGCGCACTAGTGTACGCGAAACAGACCAAATTTCTCCCCATACATGCTTCGGCTGCGGTCATGTCGTCTGTAGTCGTATTTTACCCGATTGGCCCCGAGTTAGGCTACAGGAAAGACACGTAGTCTCGTCATGCTACACCCCCTTTAAAAGTGTTTTTAAAAAGTCAGCCCAAAACACAACAGGAAGCAAATTGTTTGGTTGGTGACATGATTTTGGCATCATTAGTTTAAAAAAATAATACCGGTAAATGAATTTTCAAGCATGTTATTCCTTATAATAAAAAAAAAATAATATACAGTTCATCTACTTGAATTCTACCAGTTATAATTAAATGTACTTTTTTCTAACAAAAAGTCTTTCATTTTCAGTTTAAAAGTTATGATACATAATCTTTCAAGTCACCTTGACATTTTGTTCCTTGAACAAAACTGATGTGCGTCTAAGAGGAAAGTTGTTAGATTCATATGTGAACAGGACATTTCTTATTGGATGTAATCACTGGACACATAATCCCTAGTAGAGTTGGTCAGCTAATGATTGTGAGTAGATGGTTAGGATCAAGTATCTGTCTGCCTTAAACCATACTCTTGAGAGGTAATTTGGACGAACTTAATTAATTCCAATAGTGCACATGTAATTTCATATCGCTTAACTCCTTCACAGCAATTAAGTTTGCAAAAAATGACCCTTAGGGGACTATCACGAGTCAAATTTAATCATATTTGATTATTTATTTATTTTAGTTCAGTAGATTGTGGATTAAATATCTTCTAAACATCACAATGGGTATCTTTGTCACATTCAATGACATATGATATGCTCAGCTTTCTCAACCTTTTGTCAGCATATTATCTTAAACACAAAGATGAATATTTTTAATACATACTATCGCTAATTGATTAATCCTCAAAGTGATTCATTCAATGAAAGGACAGAATGGAATATTATCATTTTGTAACAAAGTCACTAATGATAAAGAAATATGAATCAATGATAGATTACTTTAATAAATCCTAAATAGCCTTTACATTACAAATCTTTTATAGTTACATCAGTTTTAATTTAGACGCTAATTCCCAAACCACACAACTGTCGAACTGTCACAAAGCTCACCAATGAAAAATTGATCTATAGAGTATAGTCCCACATACTTGAAAAGGATGCAGCTGGCAGTGTGGGCCAATGCTAAATGGCTATTAGACTCAAGACAGACATATCGTGATGAGAGAAAAAGAATCACACTGTAATTGATGTTTAGTAATCATGGCACAACTGTCAACTCTTGACAAATGAAGATCTATGAAGACATTCAGAGAGTGAATTCTTAACCTTGACCTGAAAAGAAAATGAAGATGAAATGAATAAGTGCCATGAAAACTAACTCAACAACAACAACTGCAACAAAAACAATGCTTGATACATCATCATGACTATAAACATTGATGCTGGTTAAATTGAAACCATTCGTAATTCATTGCATCGTGAATGCGCCGTCCAATATCATCTTCTCCTCAGCAAAATAGCAAAAGGAATTCAAATGAAAATACGACCTATCCAACAACATGATGACACAACAAACATTACACAAACCGAGATGCCAAACTGATACCAGACAGATCTAAAATTGTGACCATGACACACCACTTTACCTTAAGGAAATCTTGAGAGAGACAGACAGAAGGAAAAGGAAATGACAAATACACTGGAATTGAGACAACAACCGATTTGTCACTTTCCTTTGAGACTCGCAAATCATTATGCATATTCTTTTGAACATATTTAGATAAATCTCATGGCATTTTGAAGATAGGGACTACAAATATGTGACATCAAGATTAAATCCATATGTCAAAATGAAACACATTCAATCCCTCCGGTCCGTAGATGAAATGCACCACTTTAAATGAAAGTAGATCTCATAATTTATCAAATAAGAATACACCGCATTTGCCAACAATTTACCAACTATAATCACGATAATAAAATTATGATCTATTTCATTAGTGCATGCTCAGAACTAAGGCTCCGAATGCTCTTTTCCACAATCAAGCAAATCAAGAAAGACTCCAAAACATTATATATTTCAAGGCTTTATTCACCACATTCGTCAAAAACGATTCCATATTATCTTCTCACAACTGATCTTATCAATGCCTGACTATCATTAAAGTCCTCGAGAAAGAGATCAACAATATCTTGATGAAATTTGAAAGTTCAGGATGTACAATGCTTATCTGATATCTCCCCACTTCCCACTGATTGGATGAATGTTTTGGCTGTCGTACATTCACATTTCCTCTATTCCTTCCATTTCTTGATACATGTGATGGAATACTTCCAAGTACAAACTCTCCATGGACCCCTACTAGACTCCATGATGTACATTTCCAGTTTTAGATTGCTTTTTAAGTATTTTTTTTTAATGGAGGAAGATTGAAAGAAGGAGAAGGAGTCGTCAAAGCAAGTAGTTCACATAATGACCGATTTCATATATGTTTTATTATTCAATCATCTACATGTACGTCCTCCTCCCTTATAAGAATCCTGCACAGATCGCAAGACCCTGAAACTACACTCGTCCCTTGCTGAGGGTGAGAATGAAAGTACTGTCTTCATTTTAGCGTTGAGGGTGTGTTATTTTATCAGCTGTTTGGGTGAGCGACAGGGAACAGTCCCGACAGTGGATTACAAAGTGAGTTGAAAGATGATCCTGAGAGGATGATTTGGTATACAATGTAGAATTGGAAAGCACACACAGTACTGATGGTGAACAAGTTTCCACAAACCAGATAAGCAAGATACATTTATAGCAATTATAATAATAATAATAATAATAATCACAACAATCTGAATAATAATCTTGATTTATATAGTGCTTAATAAAGAAACATTGTCTTTAAGCATTTTACAGATATTGTATTACCTGTTCATCAGATTCATACATGCACAATGAGCACCATCTCTACTCCTCTGGGAGTATTTCTGCCATACGATCACTGTGAGGACATAATTATGGTAATCAGTAACACAATGGCTTTCATCATCCCATCAGGTGCCCATTTCACTCCCGGGTGGCAAATGTAGATTATTGCCTTGCCAAAGGACATTAGTGCCGTGTCGGGAAGCAAGTGAGCAAGTGAGCGACAATTGATGAAACAACAAAACAAAATACTGAAGAACGTTGCCTTCAAGAAATTTCCTTCTGAAGATGATTCACTTATACATTGCTACTCAATCATTCATCAGCTAAAACAAATATTTTTCTCCTGAATTCTCAAGACAATACTGGATTCCTAAAACCTAGTATGTCTGAGGTCTATGAATCACACTCTATAACCACCAACATTATTAAATGAAAATGAAGACAATGCATTACTCTGCACTTTCTACATATATGATTGCTAAAATAATATTTAAGGTATGATATTATTTTCATGTACGATGTGACTATTTGCTTTCCTGAATCTTAACAGTAGATGACATCACAACATACAGCAACTAAACTTATTTACTTATATCCACTCAATTTTTCTGTCAATATATGGGGGTTTCAGCCAATACAAATACAGATTTCAATCTCAGCTTTTGTAATTGCCATGTAATATCTATGCAAAAACATTTCAAAGCGGTCTACTTCCAAACACGATTCATTGAATGCAATGGAGTAAATATGGCTACAGGTAGTGCAGTATGCTATATGTACCATTCAATGACAGGGGATCTGGGATAGCTTGATACATACGGCACCTCGCAGTGTCCCATAATTGAATTGATTTTTGTGAATTCCTATGCATCCACCATCTCCATACCAAGCGAGTAGCAGGTCGTAAAAAGAAATGAAACTGTGCTTATGAAGAACTTGGAAGGTATATGGATGATGTTGCTCTCAATCTCGGTGTCTCAATCAATGCATGCATGAGAGATAGGGCCTAGTACCTTCAAGCTATCTGTATTTAAAGGGGTATGTTTGAACGTTTACATAAAACTTGATATGATGATCTTGGAATGGATATTCTAAAGTCTTGATGTATGAGAATTTCATATGAAATTAATTAGGTATCATCATTTCCTAACCTTCAACTGCAGGTCCGGTCTTTTTTTTAATACCATTCCATATTTCTCTCCACCTGTAGCAAACTCAAGATCAATTACTACTCATTGTTTTAAGCATGAATTCCACATGATTCCATTTAAAGAAACATCCACAAAAAAAATTGTTACTATTTGCTCTTTGAGCAATCAGAATTAAACAAAACCACTCATGCTTTTGCTCATCACGTTCAAACTTTAGTCTCAAATGTGCAATGATCACTTTCATTAGAATAAATTTCTGAAGACATTTATAAATCATTTAAATGTGTTTTTAAAAAATAGATAACACAAAAGACTTTGGTTGATATCATTATGCAAAGTATCCATTAAAATTATAATTATAATTCATTATTAATTGTGAATGTCTAAAGTCAGATCAAACCTTAATCTTCTATCATCAACAGCACGTTTAACGGTAAAGACCAGTTCTGGTCATGCGATAGCATTGTGAAAGAAACGTTGTGAAATAGATCAGAAAAAGTTGATCATCTAGCATATAAGTATTGGTGTATTGCAAGGTTCTAGAATCATCAAAATGATAAGAAATTTGGCCCAGTCTTGGTAAAGTTACAAGCACTGTACACAGAAAGATGTATATGGGACTACACGACACGTGCATGACATCTATCCGGTCCAGATAGATATAATAATTTACCAAATATATCAATCAGTAGGCAGTTTACCAGCAAAATTTGTATCATCACATATTAGTAAAAACATAAATACTTTTAATCGATTGATAATGAGAGCTTAAATATTATTTTTTGAGAGGGGGGCATTTCCAAAAATGGTCTATACCTTTCATGTTTTTGCTTGCTCTGATGATAACCAACAAAAAATGCTGCTATATTTACCAAGTGTATCTCATCGCAATCTACTATCCCTGGTGATAAAATCAGTCTAGGGTAATTCATCTCATTTCCAGTTATCCTATATAAGTAATCACTATTTATATACTCAGGTAATAACACGCTATTAAGAGCTGGCAGTGTGCCTGCATAAAAACATCCTGGCAATACAAGCAGATTTCCAGGAATACTTCAGGCCTGAGCCAAACTTAATTATAACCAATCAAACAATCTATACAAGGTATAAGATAAATACCTTCATGTATATATCAACTGCCTATCTAGCCTTCTGGAGAGTTGATATATATCATGAGCATTTCACAAACAGATTAATTGGTAAGATTTAACAAAATAAATTTAAGAATTGTGATCACATCTCACCTTTCTTTGTAAGTACTTTGATTCTGATCATGATTTAAAATTACATATACAGAGCATCCTTGTGGGCATTCTGTATAAATTTCAAATTTCAATGAACATTAGTAGAGCTTTTTTGTATTACAACCAAAAGGCGCGTCTTCATCATCTCAAAATTGCACTATTTCTGATTTGGGAAACAATCCCGCAGTTAACAAATCGCGTCTTCATCAACTCGAGATTCGACCTCGAAACTTGAAACTCGACCTTGAGAAATTAGCTCGAGATATTTTGCTCAACGTTCGCGCATACTGCAAATCTTTGGTCTGGTGAGGACCCACCAGACAAATAGCTGGATATTTTGCAAAATAGTGGGGTATTTTACAAACTATCCCAATTCCCAAGATATCTTGGGATGACAATCCCGACCAAATATCCTGCTAATTGCAACTTCGGGCTGATGAAGGAGCAAATTAGCTGGATAGTTTGCAATCCAGATAGTTCAAATAGCGGGATATTTGGCAATCTCAAGCTAGTGAAAACAGGCCTAATGTGAAAATTTATTTTCTGCCATTATCCAAACTCAAGATTATCATCACTGGTGTTAACCCATCCAATTGCAATTTTCTGAAATACGACAAGTATGCCTATAAAAATGTATACTGAGAAAGCCTGCGAAATAGGAGCTATGACCTTTCGCAGAAAGTGCACCTAGTTCCCCTGTAATCTAATTTGTCAATGGATACATATTTTTATTTCAACTTTTCAAGCACTACTAAAATAAACTTCCGAGTATAGGATTAATAGCTTGGTAAGTATCTATTCTTGTTTCAAATTGAGCAGAAAATAGAGTTTGGGTTGCAGTAAATGGATCAGGGAAGGTGACTTCACACTTTTTTAAAGCCCAAGTCCACTCAAAAAATAACTTGCTTTCAATAGAACCAGAAAAATCAGACATACCAATCAACAAAAGTTTGAGCAAAATCGGATAACTAATAAGAAAGTTATGAATTTTTATAAACTATGTAAAGCAATTGATAAGTTGTGAGGACATGACGTCACAAACTGATAACCATCTTGGCAATTTGTGTTGTAATTCTCATTGTTCCATAGTTTTACATACTTTTTCAAAAATTCATAACTTTCTTATTATAGTTATCCGATTTTGCTCAAACCTTTTTTGATTGGTTTGTCTGATTTTTCTGCCTTTATTGAAAGCAAGTTATTTTTCGAGTGGACTTGTCCTTTAAGCATGATCTAATTCCAAGTTTCTAAAAGTCTACAATTCTACTGCTCTAAAATAGCAAAGCTACATGCAGCAACACAATTTTAGAATAATCAATTCAATATTGTGTTGTTTCACCAACTATAACACTGACAAAGCAACTTATATTAACTTCAAGAGCTAATGAACTTTAAAGAGGATGGAATAATTCTTAAAAACATCATTACCATACAATACCCAAGGATTTGAACTAAATAAAGTTTTTGTTCTCGAAACAGGAAAAAGTGAAATTAAATTTACAGTTTAAAAGGAATCTGACATTAGAAGATGGAAGATGACTGCTCTCAGAATTCTTCATTCTTCCTTCTTAATTAATTTCCTCCTTGAACCTCCTCATATTTTTCTTCTCAAACCGTTTATTTGAAATACATGCAATGTTCAATACTTTTCAGACTGACCACAATAGGTCATTCTGATCTTTTTTCAAACATCCATTTTGAGGCGAGCAAGAAGCAAACTCAAAACAGAAACCAGATCTTCTTTCTATTAAAAGTAAAGGTCAATCGTAAACCATCCTTACATCCATCACTACAAAACTACATGGATGAAAAGAGATTCAAGATGTCTTTGAGATAATGCTGTATTCCAAGAAAAGATGCTCAAATATTATTGAGCACAACGCTAGAAGAAAACACATCTATCACCTTCACAGGGAAGGAGGATGATGAATAAGGAATTATATCTATCATATGCAGTTAACTAAATTATTCATGCCCTTACCAAGTTTTGTAATTTTTAGAGTATGTAAAAAATGGATTTGTCCTGATCTATGTTTCTTGAGAATGTGACATATTAAAGCTTACAGCTAAATTAAGGCCCGAATTCAACCAAACCATTTTTCATTCTTGAAAAAAAAAGAAAAAAAAAGAAAAGAAAAGAAAAAAAAAATTACAAGGGGTTTAAATAATTCAGTTCTCACTGATTACAAATTTCTAGCCATCAGAGGTACCATTCAATGTTATCATTTAGGGGAAATCTACTTTCTACAGCGCCTTATCCCATAGACTACAGTGTACCGGTATATACGTTGTATGCATGTATCATTCCCTTTTCCCAGTATCATCAATTAGTGTCCATATTTTTCATCTCNGAGATGAAAGCTGAAATATCAGTTAATATATACATGTTCTAAATTGGAAGCCAGAAGGCATTCATTCTATTAAATACTCCATATCATGTCCTACTTGCTTTTAGTGTTGTAATCTTCTTCCTTATCTATGAGCAAAATTGGAGAAATAATCAAGAATATTTAAAACTGCCTCATCATATTGGTAAAGGTTTGGGTGGAAGACTTGTGAAGTGGACTGTTATTAGTTTTTGAGCGAGGGTCGGCGCCAGACTTTATGGATTTCCCTCTTGAAGGCACCTAAGAGGTAGGAGACAGATGGAGGGGCTCAAGAGGAGGATTCAGGGATAGAAAGACAATAATTGTTTGAAAACATAAAGAAAATGATGAGTAGTAAACTCAATAAAAGGAAAATAGAAATCTGTAAAGATGTCTTAATTAGAAATAATGAAATGGTGAAAAATATTAGGGAAAGTGTGCATATTCATTCATACATTGTTGATGCATTAGATATATAAGTAGATTTGGTAAACGTTAGTGACATAAAAAGAAAATTGGAAAACAAATAGAAAGAGAGAGAAAGAAAAAGTGAAAGGGAGAGAGAATGAGAAAAAAGGTGGAAGGGGGATATGAAAGTGGAATGAAGGAGTCATAGAATTATTAGCCACTATTTCTTTTCAAATTGAGTTTCAAAGTGTAAATATGACTTCTGAAATTATGAAAAAAATAGAAATTCTAATACATGCGTTTAAATCTTTAAAAATTAAAAACCCATGATGGAACCAAACAAGTTTGATATCATGCTGCAATTGTGTGTGCATGCATCAATTATATAAAGGTCACTATGTACATGGCCCATGCATTCCAAATACAATGTATCATATTCTTGTATGATTCATTCAAATGTCATCTACACAGTATCAAATTTATTCCGGCCCCTGGGGAAGCTTATGCTAATTCTATCTTCTCTAAAAATCTTGTGTTAAAAGGCATGGATTAGTTCAGACATAGAATTTCATACGTCCGCATATATTACTTGCCTTATTTCTTTAACGCATGAAATTGAAATTTCAATACAATTAAAAATAACATTCATTCACATGTGTAGAAAAGTCTTTCTCTAGAATTTGTCTTTCTTTAATCAACAAAATATTGATAAGGGCATGGGTGACTGGCAATATTTGAACCTTATTCCTCTTGATTGGAAATTGTAAATTCAAGTGAATGAATGCATAACATTTGAAATTTAAATGAATGAACGCATAACATTTGAAATTCAAGTTAATGAATGCATAACATTTGAAATTTAAATGAATGAACGCATAACATTTGAAATTCAAGTCAATGAACACACAACATTTGAAATTTAAATGAATGAACGCATAACATTTGAAATTCAAGTTAATGAATGCATAACATTTGAAATTTGAATGAATGAATGCATAACATTTGAAATTCAAATGAATGAATGCATAACATTTGAAATTTAAATGAATGAACGCATAACATTTGAAATTCAAGTTAATGAATGCATAACATTTGAAATTTGAATGAATGAATGCATAACATTTGAAATTCAAGTCAATGAACACACAACATTTGAAATTCAAATGAATGAACAGATAACATTATAGTCACTTTAAAGAAGAGAGAAAATATAATTTTCATGAAAATGTGACATCATGAAATACCATAACAATAATTCAATGCTTTTTAGACCTTTACACATGAGACAGTTTGCTAGATGATGCGGAGACAAGACTTCAGCAGGGCCCCGTTTCATAAAACTTGGTACCAATAACAAGACATGATAATTTTGTATCAGCCACTGAAATCCTTGCATCTGATTGGCTATGAGCAAATTTGTCATGGATTTGTGGAACTTGTTGTCGATAACAAGTTTTATGAAACAGGGTCCAGGTCAATGATTTAACAGGCAACATTTAAATGTAACACATCATTAAAAAGAAAAAAAACATTACTCTTACAACAATAGTGACCTTACCCATTGTTTTAAAAATGAACCAAAAAGTATATTTCGACCTGAAAATAATTACATTTATGTTTGACTCACAGGACACATCCTATATTGAGGCTTGTAACTCGGTTGACGTAATTGTTTTTGACAATTTAATACTGCCACACCCTAGTTGCCATGGTAATTTAGATTAGTTCCATCAACCTGTTACAGAGATTGGCTGAATTCAACTCAGCATAACAATTGTTATTGTTTGAAAGAATTGAAAACAATTAGGAGACATGTTGCTCCTATCACATTACAAAAATAGAATAGAGCATAATGTAGGTTAAAGCATCAGTATAACACTCAGTATAACAGTATAACAGGCTTTACTCAGGCACACATCGTTTTTTATTAGTTTTTATTCATTATTTGTAAAATTTCAGTTTTAAAGCAAGAATCACATCTATAAACAACACAGGGAAAAAATTGTAATAGCAAAACAGAACACAAATTTCCAATGACTATACATTAAGAAATCAACATCTTGATATTTACATCCAAAACATTATAGTCTGTATATAACCTTCAATACCAATTACTGAATGTAAAATGAGAGAAGACTTCACCTTTTCCACTTAAAAATATAAAAGGAGCATCCTTTGGTTGAAGTCTGAAGTAAAGACATTGAGTGGAGGACGGATGTGGAGCGTGTATGAGATGGAATTGACATTAGTAAGATGGAGTAAGTCTGTCTTCTCTCTTAGCTTATAAGTAGGTGAGAAGGCAGCAATCATTGAATTCCCATCAAATGCAGATGTGACTTTGGGAGTCAATTTCTGCTTCTTTCCATTAGTTTACGATGCTCTCCAACAACCGAATTCTGCCTGACAACCTGTCCCTTAAAGCTGATTTACTGAAGAACAAAGGGTGATGGTCTCTCTCTCTCTCTCTCTCTCTCTCTCTCTCTCTCTTTTTATACACTCTGTGACCCACTTACATAAGCTTGGCTAACCTGAATTGAAGGCATCCATTTGCATTGTATTGGGGAAAACAAAAACATGAAGAGAAAGGTCAAAAGTTGACTTGGGTGACTACACCATTTCAATTAAATTTAAAAATGGATGTTCCCATTTATTCTTCATCGTTTTAATGTCAGGTTCAAGCATTGCTGCTGAATAATAATATTCAACATCATTTCAGAGAAATTGTTCCTGCTGAAAAAGTGCAACTCATCACCTGACCGCAAGAAGGCAGTGACAGCTATGTATTGTCAATGGCAATGATGACTTTCTTCCGAATGGTGATGATATCTTGATCAAATTGATGGAATTATGGTGATACGCAATGACTGCTGAAGCAGCCAGAAGGATTTACACAAGAGTTTGACCGCGCAGTCACTGGTCTAATAACAAATGCCGGCAAATGATATGTGATCAAAAGAATAATTGAACCAAGTAAAATCATACGTGTAGAAGGCGCCTGACATTAATTGAAATGCTTACAAGAGAGAAAAAATAAACAAAGAAAAGTACACCACCCTTATGTTTTGGGTGGGAATCATAGAGGAAAGATATTACAGAAGATAAATCATCAATGCTAACAGTACATTCATTACCTAAATGAGTACATCTAATTATCATTACATTCTAGTTTAATGGTAAAAAGTAGCATGTACGTGCGGGCATGGTAAGTAACATTAACCTCTTGGAGCCTTGGGAAATAACATCTCTATAAGATGTGAACCTACTAACAAACAACAAACCCAAATCTATAAAAGTGTCTCCCTCAGATCTAGATTTATGTCATGTATTTTAGCAAGAAACCCACAATATAAACCCCTCTGTACAAACAAAGATCCCCTAACCTAAATCTGTGTGGGTTCCTCTCTCTCTCTTGTGCCTTGGGTTCCTCCAAGCTATAGACACATGCAATCTGGAAGACAAATCATCATCTACTACGAGATGAGGGGAATCATGGATGGGAGATTGAAACTTTCATATCTCATAGTGTGTACAATATATCAGGCTTATCAATGTGCACGGAAGATGTGTTTAGACGGCAGAAGCAAGCCCTCTACAAAATTATTATTATACACACGTTTGCTGCTTCGTATACATGTACATATATAGCTTTGGTCTGTTTGCTATTTTATAGTCTTTAATTTTCACCAAAGATATTTGTTTTTACATTTTTTGAATATAAGACCATGGTAAATACGTATGTGAAAAGATCAGCTTTACAAAGCTTGTTTCATTGAAAATAAATACAGTACACATCAAACCTTGTATGGACTACCTTTACTCCACAAAATACAACCCGCGCTCACTCAGATCAAAGAGATACAAGCTATTTGCTCAGATTTATCTCCATTTCATTGATTCATCTTTGAGAATTGAGTAAAAGCCACAAAAAAGTTGATCAAAATAACAATACAGCATAAAGCTTATCTCAGTGATAGCTGTATCTTGTCTTTATAGCAATGGGAGGTATGCAATGAGGTTCATGCCTGGTCATTGGCACATCAGAACTCTTTCAAAAGCTTTGTAGAACAATTAAACGAGACATTCCTAGAGGTTGAGGTATAACACATCGTAGCTATTTGTCATAGTATGTTTGTGCGAAACAATTTCATGTCATCTTTGTGTCTAATGTAGCTAAACTCAATACTCATAATTAATTGCACTGGATTTCTTGAATCTACTGAGTATTATGAAGGGGCACAGTGAGGGGTGGGAGTGATGACTATTGACTAAGATTCTGATGAAAATGACAATGATGTGATGATGATGTGTGATGGTGGTAGTGGTGACAATGATGATGATGATGATGATGATGATGATGATGATGATGATGATGATGATGATGATGATGATAATGATGATGATGACAATGAAAAAGATGATGATAATGACAATGTGATGATGATGTGTGATGGTAGTAGTGGTGATAATGATAAATGTAGATGATAATAATGATATAATGATGATATGGCGGTGGTGTTTACGATTAAAGGTAAAGACCAGTTATGGTCATGCGATTGCATTATGAAAGAAAAGTTGTGGAATCGATCAGAAAAGGTTGATCATCTAGCATCTTGCATCTGCAAGGTTATGGAATCATCAAAATGATAAGAAATTTGGCCCATTCTTCGTAAACTTACAAGCACTATACACAGAAAGATGTATATGGAACTACCCTATATCTCTCACAGACCATGAGAGAAACAAATTTACCAAATTTATGAATTAGTAAGCGATTTCCCGGCAAATTTTATATCATCATGTATTAGTCAAAACATATTCTTTCACATGATTGGTAATGAGAGCTTCCAATTTAATTTTTTGAAATTGGGGCGTTTCCAATACTGGTCTTTACCTTTAACAGTAATATCAATGAAGATGAAAAAATATTGCTTTTCATAAAGAATGCTTACTCCCATACTAAGCTCCTGTGTTCACTGATGATCATGAAGGAAAAGCTCAGGCTATCAATAAAGAATTTGGCACCTCAGGTAAGATAGAAGCAATAAAGGATGATGCTTTTAACACTACCTCTAGCCCCAGAGGAAGTATATTAATAGCCTGTCTTGTCTTGCTAACACATGGCTACGAGAGACATTGAAGGATTGCAACAGCCTATAGGTACATGACGTACAAACCACATACCCATTCTACACTGCAAAATTAGGCAAGATATCAAGTGTGAACAAGAAACACATCCCCCTTCAATTACCATTGAAATCTAGGAGGATGCATTTCAAATATGTTTCAAAGAAAAGGTTGAGTTCTGGGAAGAGGTGAAAAATAATTTTTGATCGTTATCATTGTTATTATGCAAATGTTTAGTATGTTTAATAAGCTTAATATGGCTTTAGCACCATCATTTTTTTTTTTTTGAAATTTGAAAAATCAGAATATTGCGGATTTTCAGGTACTAGAAATCCAGAAAAACAAAATGTTCTGGATTCTTCGTAAGGGTTGGCAGGTATGCTACAGTATGTAATATTGGACAACAAAGTATGATTAATTAAAACGATCACAAGAACAATAAGGCCTCATTGGGATATGTGCTGTGGTAATCTGCAGCGTTCTTTGTAAAACGACATAAATGTTATACGCTTCGCATCTCTTATAACGTTGAGCTAAGTGAATATAGTACGGCCTTTGTTGCATGCAGTTGCCACTCTTTCACACATTTGAGAAAACTATCTGAACGAGCCTTAAGAAATATAATGTTACAAGAAGCAATAGATGAGGTGTGAGCAGGCAGCCACTGTTGTTTACATGGTGTCTGTTAGTTACAGCATGTAGAGTCTCATCTTCCCAAGCAGTGAGCTTTATCATGTAATATAGTTTTGCTTCATTAAAGAGGAAATAATGGAATCTCCAGGTTGACATTTATCATGAGATAAAAGAATTTTCACCTGATCAAGGTCTACTGAAAGCAGAAGATTCCCCTTGGCAAAAAACACTGAAGGATACTTCTTTATTCCGGTACTCTATTATTCAAAACATTCATTTTCCTGGAGAATATGTCGTTTGGTATTAGGTGTTATTATTTCACTGATCATTCCGCTCACAATGCTTCTTTAGGACAGATATTGCATCTTAAAATAGTTGCGTACCTTTAATTACCAAATGACTTACTTGTTGTACTTCAATTTCTACATTAAATCATGGAGATTGTAGGAAGATTTAGGAAGGCACCACATCCCAACAGTGTTTTCACAACATCACATCTAGGCGCAAGATGAGTTGAGGGAAAGCCTGGATTAAGACTGATGAGGGTCGGAGAACAGACATTCGCTGTGGGGAGTAAATTCAACCTCAAACTTGAATACGCATGACATAATCGATGGGAGTGAAACATATAGGAAATCATTTACTGCCTTGTAAGTCGATAGTGCATTCTTGCCTCTGAGGGATTGCAAAGTTGGAATTAATTTGAATGTAATCAAAGACACCTGATACAGTCCCATGCTCTCGCCCACTAGTTCAATGAACTTGGGAACATTGATACATTAGACTTTCATTGCCCGGAGAGTTGTGGCTTTGTTCTACTCCTTTCTGCATAATTATGGTGGCTTCTTTAATCTGACCATTAAAGAATAAGCGTGGTTTTGAATCCCGAGGCTGAGATTTGACTAAGCCAGTGTGCATCACTGATTCTAGTATTTTCTACGGCCAAGCAGGAAGATTTAGGAAATCTTGCAGTACGAAAAAAAATTCTATGTGAGTTCTCATATTTATTCCATCCTACGTTATTAATTCAACGACTATGCTGTTTTTTGCAAGCATTACCTGCCCCCTCCTCATCTCCATATCTTTTATGACATTAATTCTATTTTCATTGAGTAAAAAGAAACATCTCAAGCATGCATTAAACCCACATACATGTGAACACATACTCTGTGGAAGAGAGACAAGTTACATGTTTTGCCTCTGAAATAATGTACAGAGACATTTTGAATTTTCACTTCACGATCAATAACATTTGATAAGGTATCACTGCTCACATATCTGATTTCTGAACACAGTTTCTTATTTTAAAAAAGCTGACATTTCCAACCAGAAGTAAGACGGAGTATAAATTGAGAGATTATTGAGTAATGTACAATGTCACATTCTGTTTCCATCCTCACTCCATCATGAATTCCCAATGGATGATACCGTGTGAATGTGGATTTGAACATTAGGATGTGTGTGGTATATATTATCTTGTCCATGCTCTGCACTGCATCTTCGCATCAAAACAGGAAAAGGAGAAACTGCATATATTGAGCATTCATATAGCCGGCTGGCTGGTTAGAAATTCATGCATGATTGACGAAGCAAAAATCGGGTAAAACATAAGACTGACTTTGAGAAAGGGTTTATCCCACTTTGGGAGTCTGTATGTCTGGACAATTTTCACACCATTCTGAATAGACCATTTACGTCACATAATCAATTTCAATGCATAGACCTCTGTCAAATGCCATATTATCAATTATTTCATTCACCTGTAACAAATAAATGTACTTCAAAAGTCAGATTGCAAATTGCATACATTAAATGTTGCTAGGTAGGACAAACATTATGGCTAGACTTACCTAACAACACGTAATATATGGACAAAAATGCTATATTCTAATGTATCAGATTTAAAACTTTTGCCAGCATACTGTTGAAAATCATAATCATGTAATTTTTTTAATTTTTAGTTAACTTCAAATATGGTCATTTGTCTCCAAGCTATCGAAATACCTTTGTTAAGAACATGGTAGGCAAATATAAATATTAATAAAAATAACATTGTTTTGTGTTTTTATCTGATTTTTGAATAAAAATAAAAAGTTAGTCAACTGCATGGTTAAAGATTGGCATGGTTATACTGCGGGGGAAGCTTTCTCAGTGATTATGAATGAAACTAATTTGAATTACATGTAATATGCATGAATTGAAGATCTGTGGTTGTTCTAAATTCACACCGATCACCCCAATTCTAAAGAAATCAACATTGGTTCCCAGTATGCCGGAGAATAACATTCAAAATCTTGCTGATTGTATATAAAGCACTTCTTGGTCAAGCTCCCACCTTTCTCAAAGAACTGTTAAATTTCAAACTTAATCAAGACAATCGCAACTTGCGCAGTTCCTGAGATACTTTGTTGCTGCAGATCCCATCCATCAAAACAAAAATAACACTAGGTGATTGAGCATTTGCGTGTGCAACGCCGAAACTCTGGAATAACTTGCCATTTGAAGTCATGAAATCACCATCTGTAAATGTCTTTAAATCAAAACTGAAAACACATCTTTTTAATTAACTGTTAATCTAAGCATATCAGGAGCTCTGGTAGTGCAGTAGAATACATATAATGTTGGAAAGTTTCTGCGCTCTATAAATGTATTATTATTATTATTATCATTATTAATTTCCAGATTACATTAAAATGCAGATAATCCATCATCTCACATAAAAAAAGCATTTACATAATTACAGCAATGACCGATTTCTTCTTTCATTTCCACCTCGCCTATACATCACCATGTCACAGACGAGAAGGTGCAAGAAGCATATACATGTATGTCAAATGATTAATTCAACATGTGATTAAACATTGCCTTTGTCATTGCCACAGAATAATGCCAGGCTTCTTGGCATATGAATAGGGTTGAAAGATGTAGACAAGATGGCCAATGGCAATACACGGTGCGCAGCGCTCTTCACATGCCTGAATTGACCGTAACATCTTGCAGCCTCAGGGTACCGAGATAGAGGAAGAGGATGAGAGATGAAGCAGAGATGTAACCCATCTGAATTGAATGTGTGAGCACGAAGCTATAAGGATTCTTCTTATACTTTAGCATGCATGATGTATCAGCTTGTGGGTGAGACTTCTTCCCCTCTCCCCAATCTCACCTAGATTCAAGTTATTTAACCAACTTGCTTCAAGAATGAATGAATTCCCCTGGCTCTTAGGTTGGCAAACATGGAAATCAGGTTAGAGACTTTCACTGAGGACATTGTCAAACATTTGGCCTGCTGTTTTCTTGCTTTCTCTCAAAGGCAACCTCAATGGAACACTAAAGAGAGATTTTTTTTTGTATCTTGCATCAAAACGTTGATTGGAAATAAACCTGCAAGGAAACTTCTCATTTCTTTGAAGGTGTCATTGAGAACCTTGATGAAAGCAGAAGTTTATTTTGAAAGAAACTGCCTTGAAGCTTTTCTGAGTATATAGTGATATAGGAAATAGGAACTGAAAAATACCTTGAACAAAGACACACATCTGTGTAAAACGCAAGAATAGAAAGCGAGTTAAAATCAAATGAGAATTAAAGTAATAAATGCATGAGAAAAATAAAAGTTTTAATTGGCTGCTGCCACAGCAATTACAAGACATTAATAACTGTATGTTGTGGTTTCATCATTATGAGAAAAGTAAGCATAATAATATTTACTAAAGAAATAATTACATAAAATAAAATAGAAATTCATAAATAAATAAACCAATAAAGGAATAAACACATAAAAAACAATATACATTTATAAATAAATAACTCAATATACTAGTTTGACCCAATCAGGGAACATTCACCCCTGCACATGTATATCTATTTCCTATATACCTACTATATAATTCAATAACACAAGTGGCATTATTCCTGTGTATGACACAAATAACTACTTCCTCAACTCAACTGGCAGTTGGGATGTTCCCTCCCTTAAAAGTGCATGCACTCTGCATGCCTATCCAATGTCATTTATCTGATCCCTTTTGAATGTGCAGGGACTACAGGGAGTACATGAACGTTCAATTCTATTTCCCGTCTAGCAAAATTGAGATAGGTACAATTACATTTCCATGGATTTACTTACACACATTAGGTATATTTCACGGGGCACCAAATCACAACAAATGAGCATGAACTTCAATGAAGGGTGCAATCTAATGACATTTTTCAATTTTGCACAGGAGAAACGATCTTGACAAATCAATTTTGGAAATATTTAATGAAGAACCCAGGTACATGAGTTAATACGATTGAAAGTGTTTATGTTAAAAAAGTGCAATAAAAACATATGTCGAGGATAGCATTATTAATACCTCGCCTCAACTCTGGAATGATTACAAAGACCAGCTCATATGACAATTACATATATGCAAGAATGCATGTCTTGACAACTCTTATATACCAACAATTATATTCTTGAATCAAATCAAGAGTACCAAATAATTTTTAAAAGTAAAAAATGGGTGTTTGCAATATCTTCCTTTCTCTTGTTCTTGCTTCTTTAAACATATGATGTGTTTATTGACCATTTTTTTTTGCCTTAGATAAGTGAGTTTAAAGGCACATCAAACATTAAATACTTGATGTCCTTTAAAGTCTAGAATTTGCCCCTAGCTTGGGAGTATAGATCATGGAGCGCATCATTCTCATCAACCTGTGAGTGCCTCATTCATTACTATCCAGACATACTAACATCAACATTCATTACACTATGTACCTGAAAAGCACTCAACATCTAACCAATGAGTTAAGACGGACCAAACTCCGAGCTGAATCGCTTTTAAAGGGGTAACAGTGATGGACAGTTCTTAAGCTGGTGTTTACCTCTGGGATCGATCGAGGAGGCAAAGTAAAATCATAGTGGATCTGTTGTGAAATTTACCATTGGATATGAATTATATATGATTACAGGAAAGTTAAAGGACAATAAAGTAATATTAATATGGCAAGACCTCTGTGGTAGTGGTGGTGGTGGCGGTGGTGCATAAATGAGCCCTCTGGTATATACAGCAAGCCATAATTATCTTCATTATTGATTAACAGTTCTAAATCTTTGTTTTCTGTATACAGAAGGTTTGGAAACGTAAGTCAAACATATGATATTCAAAGGGAGATCACATTTACTTTTATCCATGCTATGAACCCAATTTATCAAATACCTAGTCTGCAGTAGAATGAAGCTCATTAATGAACAACTTGAATTAATTGCCTTTAAACATATTTCCTAAATGATGCCGGTATAATGAGAACCAGATTGGAAAAGAAGCAACTAGGCTCACTTCAATTTAGGCTGCGCTCATCAAGCTCTCTCTGATTGTGTAATTATGTTCCAAATGGATGGTAATTTCCTCTAAGATAAGCGTTCCCCAATAATACAACAGCCTCAAGAGAAACCAATTTGCTTGCCCCAAGATTGACAAGATAAGTGAGCTTCAAATACATTGGTAGAAAAAAACAACCTCAGGTTAGAATTAAACTACAGCCACATTATTTTATGTTGGGTGCAATGAAAAGACATGAGAAGACTTAGGAGAGTGACTGGGTAGGCATGTATTGGAAACAGCCAATGTCATGTTTAACCTTCTGGTGTTCTCTGTTTCAACTTAATTATCAGGTATTCAGGTTTGATACTTTATGGGTTAACAGTTTAATTCACCAATCTAATCACTGCCAGAATTACTTCTATATACATACAATATCATAAAATTATATAGTATCTTAAACATCATCATGCATATTATGAAGCATATGAACATTAATAATACAAGGATGCGTCAAAATTAAAGATTAAAAAAACAAACCCCTTGACTTTTTGTCAGGTGCTTGATTAAGGCATGCATGTATAGGTCCTATAACTGAACTCTGCCAGAACTATAACAAGGGTCTCCTAGCCCGAATTCATTTCCAGTACCTTGTAATGTTGTAATTTTGATGTATCTCTAGGTGATAGAGTTGTATATGGGCCTATACAGCGTAAGAGGTAGACAAAGGTCTATCATCCAGATGCTCCATTAAGAATATCTAACAGAAAGGTAAAACTGTTTTAATCACAAGACAACATGACAGGATTCATTTTGTACAAAGCACAATTTTGACATAAGCATTGACACATTCATACATGGATATATATATATATATTCATATATAGATATATATGTATTCCATTCGTTTGCAGAACAAATGGAACACCCTGAAAGCAGAAGTGATAGAAGATTACAAATTACAGAGGGCATATAATTATTGGAAGCATGCATCCCCCATTTATAGAAGCTTAGGTAAATCTGATAAAGGAATATGCCAACTCTAAAATACAAAAAAGCATTTTCCCCCCTCTCCTGAAACAGGCATAATACAAGCCCACTCTGTCACCATATCAAATTTGCCCTCAGATATAGGTGCTGATACATAGGCTCAGGGATTTCACAAATGCCTGGAAAGCGCTTCATAATCCCACTTTTATGATTCCTTAGCGTGGTGTGAAGGAGGAAACATAGTAGGAAATATAGTAGGATCCATTTTGAGCTCGCTAGAGAATTATGAACTTAGAGATGACCTTCTGGTGCCAGACACTTTCTTCTCCATATGGAATTTAAAGGGGAGTAACTGGATTGATTATTTAGAATCATATTTTCCTTTGTGAAGGTATCGCCAATCATTTACAGACTCCTACACTCACATCGATCCATCTCATATTATAAATAACGAACAAAATCAATTGCTCATTTCAGAATTTTCACTCAATGCAGACTAATTTCAAACAGCAAATAATCGCTATAATAACCAAACCAAAATACTAAATCTCTGAACAAAGAGAGTCACGAATAAGAGAATGAGACAGGATGTGAAGGTGGAAAAGCCCCTCCTTGGAAAGGAAGGGGATAAGGAGGAGAAAAACAAAAAAGGAGAGAAATCAAGGGTAGTGCAATGAAATTATGTGACGGTAAATGTAATAATGTATCCCTGACTTGGGGAAGGGGAGAGGGAAGGGGAGAGGAGAGGGGAGAAGCCTTGAAGGAGAGGTCTAGAAAGGGTGTGGAAACAGGAAGGTGTAGATCAAGTTTGATTCTTTACATCGTGAAAGACATGTCTGCCTCATGCACAGTCCAATCAAAACAACTTAACATTCTCGCTCCAAGAAAAGAAACACACAAAAAAAGCATGAATAGTTTGCAAAATATGGCATTCACATGAATGTAAGCGCAGTATTATGTAAAGAATCTGTTCTCTAGTCATGGATGATGAAGATCATATCATCGAGGGATTCATCATGTAAGAATAAGATGCACATGATTTCGTTCTGTAAATAGAACTAGAAATGGTTCAGACTACCTGTACTGTCATGTAGTATCCCTGAGCTGCCCCACCCCCTCAAAAAAAATTGCAGTTGTATATAAAAATTAACTATGAATGTCTGTATTCACATTAATGTCTTAGAACTGGACATTTGCTTCCTAGTGAGTAGCAATCAAGTTCCCTTCCCCTTTCCCCTCTTTACAAATTCGCTTCATCTTTTCATCTATACCAGACAGCGGAAGAGGAAGGAAACAGGATGTTTTGTTTTCTACTTTAAAAAAGAGACAAACATTCAGAGCACATACACTGTCAAACAGCTCCCAGATACACATACTGTGCCAAGCACAGAATTACTTGAGAAAGACTTGGGAGAGAGAGAGAGAGGGGGGGGGG
>BEXV01000113.1:83006-109712 GCA_003118195.1 Hemicentrotus pulcherrimus
ACATACATGTAATCATTGCTCATATTTATGGAAAGATAGCAACAGCAGAAGGGGGAACATTCTCCTTTAATGTTTGGATGGTGGCAAATTCATTGAGACTTGGAGGTGAGGAGGGGGGGGGGGGCTGCGGGTGGGGGGAGGCCGGTTCTTCCAAGACACTCGGAAGCCGTCTGTCTAATATGACCTACTTCAAGATGATGCATCCACCTTCTATCTCTCAGAGGAGAACTGGAATGATGCATGCAAATGCAAAGCACCTTTTCACAAGACAGACATGTTTTCTCCATTCTGTCAGAAAATTCATCTACAAATTTTATGAAGATTGATTGTAGTGCTTCTAAAAAGATTATTTTCGGATATTGATATCCTTGAAAATAGTAGAACATCAAAAAGTGAATTATTGATTTTTCCTTCTGTTCTTGAGGGCAAGTAAAATTTTGCACATTGTGTATCTGGTAAAAGGGTAAAAATGCATATTTCACTAAAATTCGATCCTCTAGTCCTGATACCTGAAATAGTAATATCATTTTAGTAGTTTTAGAAAAATGTTCAAAACTGCGAAATGCTCTTTCCTAGAAATATATTCTCATTGTCCTATGATTCATTTCCACCCTCAGCTGAACACACAAGATACAACAGACAACCTTTATTCTTAGAACCTCTGCATTTGAATTAATAAGAACTCCTTTTCTTTGTAGAAGTACAATAAAGATCTAAAGGGAAAAGGAATTCTAAGTATCGATTTAGACGAAGACAAAGAAATGTTTGAACCTCACCTATTTTTTTTTTGTTTTTTGTCCTTTGAAGAAATCTAAATTCTCATTTCTCATTTTCTTCTACTACAACTGAAAATGAAATAAAGACAAAGAAATGTGTGTGTTTCATCGAATGTACACAGGCTATATAGCGATCACTATTCTACTGTACTCTTCATAGGAACCTTGAAACATTTGACCTTACTTGACCTCTATGGGTATCCCTCAATCATGATTCATCAACCCCAATCAGGGCCTAATTTAATAGAAAGTAACAGGTGGATGGGATCAACTAGATTAATTAAATTGAATTCGAAGGGAAGAACAATGATCCTGTTCACACTTTAAATTTAATTGTATCAGAATTCAGAATGTGAAACGACTCTGAGACTGAAAAGGAATAAAGGCTACATTACAAGTACGGTACTCTTTTATCACAAGTAACACTGAGGCTATGCATATATCTGCATTGATATTTTACTCCATGTTTAGCACAAAGAAATCTCTGAAGCGTACCTTAATTAATAACAAATTCAGTGTATTTGAGCACTCTGATTAATAGAAATGATATTACTGGTGAAAGGTATGTTGACTGCAGACCTTAAAGTGGAAAAAGCTTTTCTGACTGTGACACCTCCATGTTGAACCCATACTAGCCATGATTGCCTCCACGCTATTCACGCACCCAAGGCAGGAGAGCCGCAATATCAATTGGACTCATCATAATGTAGAATTACTAATGAGTTTCAGTACGTCTGTCTGGTTACAGCACTTCGGATGAAACCTTCCCTGTATGTACCCCATGTCTTTGATTGTTCTAAGCATTCAAACAGAAGTCAATCAGCAGGCATGCCTCTGAATATCGTTCGAAAAGCATATTGCTCATACATTATCGTGAAGAACACACCACTGCCCACTGGCTTCAGAAAGTATCAAATGCCCATAAATGTGATGTATCATGACAATGATTATTATAAAGGAACAGAAGCACTATATTTCTAACACTTTGAAATACAGAGAGACATGTACACTACTGAAATCAAGGCCAAAAGACTTCAATGAGCAAAAAGTAAAGGAGAAGAAAAGGTTTCTTTGACCTCCTCAGAGCTTGAAATGTACATGTATGAACAAAGCCATGCAAAATCCTTTCTATGTCTCATAACATCCATTCAACAGAGCCATTCACACACACAGCAGTTGGGGAGATTTAACTAACATGTACTGACCAGAAGTGATGTGATCAGAATCTCCCTTTTTTTCCTCTTTTGGTTTACCCTTGCCCCCCCCCCCCAAGAAAAAAAAAATCTCACTGAATTTTAAGATTTGGATCAAGCCTATTCTAAAACAGTGCACACTTTTTGTGAATGACTGCTACCTTTTGCTACGTAATCCATGTTTCATTGAAGGTCGATTGAAGTTATTATTTTTTTAAATCAAGTTATATCCCATTTGTGAACAGGTCCCAAAACAGTAAACACATACACTGTAACTAACCCCCTTCTGGCTTTGAACAGACCTATTGAAATGCAGTTCCAGACAGTCTTTACTTTTCTTGTATTTGTCTGGGCCTAGTATTTGATCAATAGCAGTTTTCTCTGAAACCCCTTGTTTATATATTTAGAAACGCTGCATTCCAAATGAAAGCGATCTCAACTGGAGTGGGTATAGGGTATCAAGCATCTATTTCTTGGAACATAATTCAGTGTACTCTCCTCTCTATCCACAGACTCCCCACTGAGCACACTAACTTTTGAACTTCAAAATATTTAATCGAGCCACCATCTCTATAGGCCCGTTTTCATCAGCTCAAGTTGGCCAAATATGGCTTGCTATTTCTGATTCGGAAATTAGCCCGAAATTAAAAATCGCGTCTTCATCAGCTTGAAAATCAACCTCAAAAAAATTGCTCAGTGTTCACGCATATTCTTCGGGCTGGTGGAGACAGACCCGACAAATAGCGGGCTATTTTGCAAACTAGCCCAAGATATCTTGGGAAGATGTCCCAAGCAAATAGACCGCTATATTTGCATATTCACCTGCCAACTAAATGGCCCGCTATTTCTGTGGTCCTGCTTAATTCCAGAATCAGAAATAGTGGGCTATTTGGCCAGCTCCAGCTGATGAGGGCATGCCTATTGGGTACTAGGAGCCTAGAAGGAAAGAGCTTTATATGCTTCTACCAGGTGTATACTGTCAAAGCAGATATCTATCAAACTACTGGCAGCATTATACCATGATAGAGTACTTTATAGGGTTTGTGATAAGCCGAGGATTATATCAATGGTATAATATTAAAGAAAAGTAATACAGGTTGTTTGTTCTTCAATAATGGTAAATAAACGTAGCTTTAAAAAATATACATACATATATACAGGTATATGAAGTATCTAAATTCATTTGTCTTTACTGTAATTAAATGACCAGTTTGTTAATTCAGCTGATAATGAAAAAGATCCCAATATTCCTTTGTTGCTAGGTCAGATGAAACTTAAGCAGGCTTGTGAAGATAAGAAAGCAAAACTTAGTCCAGATGAATTTTTCCCAAATGAATCATAGTATATTCAAAAGATATTTTCCTTTAATTCTTCATTCAGGCTTGGTATAAACAACTGTCACAGATTATTATCATTTACAGTTGGCGTTGTTCATCAATCATCATTGTTCATCATTTATCATTGTTTTTGATTTGTTGACATCTTCACACTCTGTTGCCTTGAACAAGTGAATAAATAATAGTATTTGATTCATCACTTGCTAATAAAAATATTGCCTACCTATTTTAAGATATTCGGCATAATTCGTATCCAGACATACATTACTCAATTAAAGTGAAATAAACAAACACATTCAAATGATAGGCATTCTCTACATACAATCCAAACAAAAGCTTCTGTTTTTTGTGACAATAAACAACAAACTACAAGCATACCGTTCTCCACCCACTGTCTATATGTAGGTCAGTACGCAATCAAACTATCATTGTATCTGTAGGCAATATACAGTATGTATAGACTGATACTTGATACAATTTTGTGCTTTTTCTATTTCACTGTGATTCTCCAAAATATGCAACAAACCTTGTTCTATCTTTGTTGCTAGGCAGCAATTGCAATCAAATTACAATTGGAGAAGAGCAGGGGGATAAAGATAGCTTGCTCCAGGCACATTCTGTGCAAGTAAATATAAGCAAGGTCAAGAACAAACGGAGACATCTCAAGTATTTATCAGTCTGCTCTCCAAGGACTTGGTTTGTTTGTGTCTCCACATGATGAAATTTAGAGAGGCGGTATTCAATTGACTTGTCCTATTTTTTTTTTAAATCCAGGGTTTTGGAATATGTAATATCCTTTATTCAGTTTGGGTGAGTAATCATTCAAAATAGAGACTCTCAAGGAATGATCACCTATCCCAAGGGATCATGTACATGCATAATCTATTTATCACAAAGAATGTACAATTTAATTACATATGTTTTTTGTCATAGGATATATTGAAATATTAAGAATGTCAAACTATAGGTACATGTAGTGTAATATATACATGATATCTTAATATTTCAAATATTATGAAAAGTGTTTAGTTTTTATCCTGTCTAGACTTCTTGCCCATATGTATACTGCAATCAACATGTCAAAAATTGAGAGCCAGCGATGCCATCAAGTATCGTTTTAGAAGAAAAATAAGAAAAAAATACAGGTATATGAAATTGAATACTGCAACATACTGCAACACATTCAGAGCAAGTGCATAGTTTCTCTCATTAATATTTCAATATAAGTCATTATTCAGTTGACTGCAACACATTCAAAGCAAAAATGAAATGCATAGTAACTCTCATTCATATTTCAACATAAGTCATTCATTGAGTTGAAAAGTAAGCTCTCCCAATCGCAGGTGCTCTCTATAATCACATTCTAGGAGCGTTCACCTGACACTAGATACACACAATTCAAGAAACCTAATCGATACAAGCACATGCACCAAATTTTCAGGAACTTCTATTATGTCAGGGATGAAGGAGAATTTCATCTTCTCCTATCCAGATCGGCAACCATCTTCCCTTCACTTGACAACATTTCATCTTTCCACGGGTCTGATATGATATATTGCCCGTTTGGAAATCTCATCACATACAAACCCTGGGATACAGATCATAAGATCATGAATAATCAAAATTCAGTGAAAGTAGTAAGATCCTACATGTACCTTATCATTCTCACAGCGACTCTTTCTAGAAATGAAAGATGGGATAGCCAGGGAAGAGATCCTTTCTCACCCGAAAATAAATCTCTCGGATTGCTCTGTATGTGTATTTATTAGACCTTATTATTCTTTCCTTGACAGCAATAAGAATATATATATTCCAGAAAAAAACTGTATCATTTTGTTTATAGATTCTACAATAGAAAGGAAGGGAAATAAAAACTAAAAATTTCCAAGCTCTTATAAAATGAACAGATTTACAAGAAACTGGAAAAGTTGTTGTGCTCTGTATTTGCTTACAGAGTGCTCTATATCATGTGGTAAAGTTAAGTAACACAAGAACTGACTACATGGAAAGTTATATGGAAATCAAAACAAATCGAGATATGCATGTACAGTAGGACAGCACTAATGTTGAGATGAAATTGTTATGATCGAGATGTTATATATTCTGCGGGTATGTCATGAGGTAAACAAAGACAGGGTTGAGTGGAATGCATCGGAAATGAAGAACTTGAACGATAAATCATTGAAACATTGAACATACCCCTGAGTGAAGTACCTGCTTGCTCGGCAGTATGATGTGTAGCCTTTCATCCAGTCACATACTGGACAATGAGCACACTTTGATCTGCTACTTGAGATAAGCTTGTCCAAAATGGGTTTTATTATATAGTTACAATTACGTTTTCATCATGCATTTGTAGGATTTTCTTGATAGACAGATAAACTGATTATTGCATTAGACTATAGAGGAACCTCATAATATTTCATTTAATCAAAGCAATACAGTGTGTATGCGACTCCTGAGATGAATTTTATGAAAAAACTTGGGAAAATACTAAATATGACTCCTAAAGCCTGTAAATTTGGTTGACTTTGGGCATTGATTTGAGAGAGTGGGCGAAGTGAAAGGCATCAGGAAGCATGATATAACATCCTATGGGGATAGATGAATAGCCCCCTTGGAGGGCTCCGTTACACTAACATCCACAGCTCCAAGGCAACAACTCATCTTCAAATCAAGATTACTACAATCATCTATGCAATTTAAAACTTCTACTTGATATACGCAGAGTTTTTGATTACTTGTATTGAACACATCTTCAATCAACAAGATGCCTAAGCAGTACAAATGTGACCTGCATTGAGAAGGTTTGTGAATAAAATCTGCTCTTCATTGATGCAAATGGCAGCAAGGCAAGGATTGAAACGGGGCCTTCTTTCACATTAAAAAAATGATGTAGGCTCATACTTTTGGAATGTTTAATAATTTCAACCATTTTATTCAAAAAGTACCAAAAATGAGACCCCAAAAAATCTGTGAAAGTTTGAGCAGAATCTGATGATTGATCGCACCTTTAAATATTCATAACTTTCTTATTTTTAATCAGTTATTGCTCAAAATTTCACTAACCTGTTCCTCTCATCTGCCTGCTCCTATCAAAACCAACTTGTAATATCAGGGTGGACTGCCCCTGTAAGTCCAAAAGGTAATTTGCAGTGGAAGCTTACAAAATGTGACTAATGGGAAGCACTTCATGTAGGTGTTTAGTTATCAAAAGTATTTACAAATGTTATCACTCAAGAAATCATAAAAAGATAACCACAATTGCTTTTAATTTACTAAACAAAGGATGTGGAAGCCATAGGTGCGAAGTTCCTAAAACAGGTAAGGTAATTGAGAGGAAAGGGGGTCTTTCTGATAGGAAGAGGGTGTGTAATAGGGTCTACCTGGGTGCGTGGAGGGGGTAGAGGAAGGGAAATCCCCCTGCACACCTCACACTCATCATGACTCATTGTCTAGTCTGTATTCACAATCTCTATTCTACTGATCCATACTGCTTTACAAATTACAACGACCCATAGGTCCACTTTCTCGGGGCAAGTTCAAGTTGGGCTTGACAGGTAACGTCAAGCAGGGACCGAGTCAAGCTTATTCTCGATAACCAGTGGGTCATAGTTTTAAATGTACACAATACCCCAAAACCTGTCTGTTATCTGTTCTAAATTAATCCATTATTACATGTGACATTTCTTAGCGCTCCCTTGAAAGGGCTTCTGTCTCTGAGAATGGTGGTTGAATTCTCTAAAGGAACTATACTTATTGAAAGGGTCAAACTTGCTCAAATTACCGTCTGCATGAGGAGCAATTCAGTTCAGATACTTCAGATCTGTCTCTTATCATCATCCTTGTATTCCTGATCAAATTAGACTTTCATGGCTCTCATCGTGGACGAGGGGCCATCTCGCAATGGAGGGTCAGAGCCCACACTCCCACCAGAATGGCCTATCAAAACACTCAATATCAGTACAAGACAATTTCCATTATGGATTAGATCTTATTCACAAATTTGTAATACAATCAGGGTATACATAAAACCTACTAAAATAAGTTCTCCTTGAATTGAGTTGTATCAAAACATGTTGCTTACAAATGGGAATTAAGTAATTACTCCAGGAACTTTTCTGAAGTAGGTCGAAATAAATATGTGTATATATGTGTGTTTGTGTGTGTAATTGAGCTTTTCCAGATGCGTAATCAAGACGGGTGTTCTCAAATTAGTGAACTGACCTAACACATGGATCAAAGATACCAGTAACTGTAGAGTCATATGGGACAGCAGATTACAGTTGTTTACAACAAATATGTTCACATAAATGAAGAGTGTGACCTGACAGCAGAATATAAATAGAAGATAGTCGAATCCTCAATGAATCTGTCAAATTTGACCAGCCCTATTACTGACCATCCATCATTGACCTCTGGAAATAAGATGGATATAAATATTCTTTGAGAGGTAATGATGTGGGTCAATGTATAAATAGACATCTACAAGAGTATACCAAGCGAGTAGTAATTGATATGGAAAACAGCGGAGATACATGTAATTAGGCATCAAAATACTGTACAACCGAAGATAATGGAAAAAAACATTTTCTCTCCCCCCCCCCCTTTTCCCACTGTAATCTGTCTATAAACCATGGACCCTACCACAGAAAATCAGAAATAGTAACAGAAATCCTCATTCTCTATTTCAAGAGTAGGGCTTGTATTTTTTACCACCACATTCTTTGTCCCATCCATTCTAAGAGGCAATGGTATGTCTATTGGTGCTGATTTAGTATTCACAAAACACAGTTCAATAAAATGGGTTTAATTCCAAGGCTTGAGGTATCCAACAGGCTACAAGTAAAGTTATCTATGTTTTTTTTTATTATGAAATTATCTTGCAATAGAATCCAAGAGATGAATACTAATTGTATAGCACTGTGCAAAATGAACTTAAACTCATCAACTCATCAAACTGTCTCATGTTCGAGTTAAAAGAAATCTTGAACAACAACAAAATGTGAGCAAGATCATCAAGTAGTAAGGATTATCACTGCTTTTCACTGTCAATTTGTATGGTTCTATTTGATTGATGCTTTGCTCTAATTCTTACTCTAAATCTTCTGATTGTGAGATCCAACGCTGCCAAATGAGGGCTTTGCATTGCAATCAATTACATTTCAAAAATTTCATTTCAGGTTTAAGCCATGTCCCAGAATACCAGTGGAGTGATGAGCATATATAAGCAAATCAAAGATGAAATAAAAATGCTTTGATCTTACATCTAAATGTTCAGGTGTGTAAGGAAATGTTTTCTTGGAAAAGCTGTAAGCCTATGATTTATATTAATCCAAGTAGATTATATTATACCGGTACCAGAATCATTGTAATGTTTACCTATGAATTTCTGTTTTAGTTTGTTCCATTCCAGTTGTTTTTAATTCTTACTATTTGGCATATATGTATATCCTTAATTTTAGGACCATGATGAAAAACAGCTTTGCTGATCATGTTTTTTTATCCTTGGTATCAACATGATTCAATAACATAAATAATTAAATCAAACTAACCATCTTAAAGGTACAGACCAGTTTTAGAAATGCCCCCCTCTCAAAAAATGAAATGGTAGCTCTTATTACCAACCATGAGAAAGAATATGTTTTGGCTAATACGTGATGATACAAATTTTGCCAGGGAACCGCCTACTAATTTATTTATTTGGTAAATTAATATATTGATCCAGCCTGGAAATATCACGAATGCACTTCAACATTGAACATTTGGTCATATATTTCTGCCTTTGTGCTAATTTAGGTTGAAGAATTGCCATCTAAACCTCTGAAGGCAATATTTGAATAATATTGAATGGATATTTTGCATCCAAAACCCTTAAACCGCAAATAACACTACCGGTCTTTACCTTTAAAATAAAAGAATACACAGTCATCAAAGCATAAATACTCACCAAAAGGGTTAAGTGTGAAATGTGAAAATTAGCATTTAAAAAAAAGAAGGTCACATACATGTACATTAAAGTTGAAGACTTTGTTTGTCCATTTAGTGTTTACTGTATAACCATGAGATAAGAAACTTGTTTTTCTTTCCAGTTAACAATCAGTTCACATTTCATATGGATGGGCTTAACTAAAAGGATTTCAAAAAATGATAAACTTATACTGAAATCTCTGTTTACTGCATTTTAAACAAGATATGATCAATTTCAAAAGATTTTTTTCAAAACAAAGGGTCCATTCAAATTATATTTTCCATCCCTTTAAACATTCCTTAGGCACAATTACAATCTGATCATAGTATTCCGAGGACCATCCCAAGATGGTAGCTGTGTACATAGCAGAATGTGTAAGGGGCACAGACTGTAATGCCATGTGACAGGTTTGGGAGAGCGTGATAACTACGCATCATGAACCTCAATTACAAGTCATGCTCCGGCTTGGCTTGGCTTGGCGTCTTGGTCCACAGACCGGAGGCTGGCTTGACATTGTGGTCAATATCATGCATTATCACACAGGGATGAAATAAATGAGGGGTGGAAAATTAATCCCAGCAAATTTATATTCAATGAATGAAGAGTGAAGAATGAGAAATACAATTAAAATTTATGGGGCATTGCCAACTGCCAAGTCAACCTCGACTTTGGTATCCATGCATAGTCTCATGCAATTCATAGAATTCAATGTTTTATTAGTCTTGGGGTTAAATGTCCTCTTTATCAAGTCCAATTAATCTATTTTTTGGTCTTTAAGTGGTGTGTACATGTAGTAGGAGTATGAGGTGAAAATGTGGGATAATATGTTAACAAATAAGAAGTACATACATGTTGAGGAATGATTTAATGACAGCAAAACTGTAATTTAATGCTAACCATTCATCAAGCATGTGTTTAACATCCTGTCTGTAGGAGAGGAGCATTAAAAAAAATCAAAATAAACGGCTTCCTCGTGCGTTAGAGCACTCGTGATAAATCTAGCTAGCATCCACACTTTCACAACAGCCAATGAATGGTTGCTGAACAGGCTTCCCACATCCATCTACATCCTGAAGAAAAGCTCCTTGTGATAATATAAACAGGGACATCTCCCTACTAAACAAGTGGATAAAGAAATATAGGGCCAGTCAACTGCACGAGTCATTCTGGAAGACTTATGCTTAATTCTACCACTCATTGCTTCATTCCTTCCACCGCACCACCACCACTTCACAAACCATCATCTCTCTGCAAATGAAAATAAATCATGGCCTCAACAAGAATGGGTGTGAGCTAAGAAGCCATGCGATGATGTACGAGGCAATCGTGCCTAGCTGCCCTGGCTAGTGACAGACAGACCTGACAATGCAGTTCAAAAGTGCAATATGATAGTCCTATGATTTCATGATTGAGAAAACAGGTATTTCTCTAGTGGACATTATAATAAATTTGTTGTATATTTCAATTGAAAGAACATTCCATTTACGTGTTAAAGTATATCTGAGGAATATTTGTCATTCTTCTGGTCATCATTTCATGCAAGAGTTCCAACCATTCAAATCAATCAATGTATCCTTTTCACAGATGATATTGCTCCTTTTCTAGTATTGAAATTGGTAATCACCAATACACAAAACAAATATTTGAAAACTATTCACATCTTTGACACACAGACAAGAACAAGATTTTTACACCCTATTAATCTGACAGTTGCCAAGCTACTGCCAAAGGGATGGCAATTCATATTAATTCAGTAAATCTTCCCACTACCAATAAAATAATCAAAATAACATCACTGAACTATTGTTACAAGATCTCATGAGAGATGGTTTGTGAATAAAAGTACTTCACAACCCACAATAGATGAAACAAATACTTGAATATTGTTCACATCTTTGTCATACAGACAACCGACCTGACGTATATGAATGAATTATACAGTTATTATAAAATGAAATTCCAGATTACAATAAACAATGGTACCCGCAAAAAAAAATGGCAGGCTCTATTTAATATTCTGACATTTGAAAACCCACAGGGTGAATCCCTCCATACCATAAATACTTAAATCAAAGTAATAATACATACATGATTGAGCTGTTAAATGATGTATTCTCGTGCCCGCTACAAATAAATTGATTCATGTCAGTGAGTTTGATGGGCTGCAAAGAACTTCTATTCACAAAATCAGCTCTCATGAAATCGAGCGACAAAAGAGTAGAGTCATGTGATTTTGATCATTTTATTGGAAGTGGGAAGATTTACTGAATTGATTGAACGGTGACAGTTTACAATGAACTCCAATCCCTCTGGCAGTAACTTATTGACATTCAGTTTATCAAATTGTCATCTAGCATATACCGTACATGTTCATGTACCATGAATGTTTAAAGCTACAGGACAAATCTCCCCAATGAATTTCAAATATATTTTGTGATTGTGTTCAAATTTAACTACTCATTGGTAACTCAAGAGCATTTAAAAACATTAAAAGAAATCTGGCATCATCACCCTTCAATGACTAAGCATAACCATTCTGGCAAGATTTGGCATCCATGATAAAATGAGCAATTTATAAAACATGATTTGAGAGTAAATTTATCAAAAGCACACAAACACAAACATTGATCCACATACATGTACAACATCTAATATATCAGCTTCATCACAACTTTTGAACAAACTTTTTTTCTTTCATATCCACATTACTTTCCTTTCAAATCACATATGTAGGCCTTTTCATTGACCATACATAATGATTCTATGAATCATCTAGTTTCAAATAATGACTTATATAATCCGATACCCATGCTATGAATAAACAATAACTGGAAAGGAACTTACTGCTAAAGATGAGGGCTGTTTCCAGGCTATAAGACCAACTCCTCCTGTGAATAATACCTGCAGAAGTAATTAAAAAACGAACAAAAATGCAATATATTATTTTTCAATGAAATTCTAGAAAGACACACTTGCCGTGCTATGAATATGGTATAGTATATCATAAGAGTCTTTACTGATCTCCAGACACTAACTGACTAATACAAATTCAATGTTTTACTAGATCTGTTCAAATAGCTTCATGAATTTCTTTTCTCAAATTTTGAATAGCGAATTATGATTTCCTTGCAGAAAAAATGAATATCGTCCTGTTTTTATGTTCATTTACCTGCATGTACATTGTACGCGTATGCTTCATTAACCCCATCACACCCATTTATCCATCTCTCTAGCTCATACTGCAAGATGAAATGATGAAAACTCTACCCTACTCTTTTTAGCCATCAATATATCCAATAATTTCACTAACTTTCTTCTCACTTGGCAAGCAAGTATAATTATATTCAATTTCTCACTAGAGCAGCTTTCTCATTCCCAGGTTGAGCTTGGCTGATCTCACTATCATCCACATATATGCAAATAAGCCAGGAATGTATCGAATGTGATGGGGCATGAAATTACACATGTACACATGTCATAAACTTCAAACCCATCCTCTCTCCCTCTCCATCTCTGTCTCTCTGTCTCTCTATCTCTCTCTCTCCCTCCCCCCTCTCTCTCATTTCTCCATCTCATTAAATTTCCCTTTTCTCTTTATTTAACATTGTCCTTATGTTGGTGTCAACCTAGCTCTCTGTCATTCTCTCTCTTCCTATCCCTCTATAACCTGTGCCTCTTCAGTTATTCTTAGTTTGTATATCGGCTAATCTAATAATTCTATCTTCCATTGCATCTCTTTGGATTTCCTCATCGCTTCCTTTTTACCATCATCTCCATGCCGTACCATAGAGAGGTTCTACCTCTTCCCGTCCCTCATATTTCTTTCAATCTGCTTGGACATGTTAAGTGCAAATATCTTGCAGCCATCCAATAGTATGTCAGGATAAATTGTCCACTATTTTGATCAGGAAATGGCATGTTTCCAGTCGAATCAGACTCTTCTATTTGGTCAGGAATATACCATTTCCATGAATAAGCATAACTTACTTTAATCAACATCAAGAATGACAGACCAATATCCAGAATGCAAAAGATGGAAGGTCAACATTCAAAGCTTGTCTTGGCTAATGCCTCCTGACTTTGGGAGAGTTCCTTCTGACATATATGCCTACATGTACATGTACATATGTATAAAATTGTAGTGTGAAAGTAATCCTGATATCAACATATTGGTATGTAGGAGTGGATTAGTTAATGCCCCTTGTGACGACAAACACAGAAGCTTCATCCATACTGAATTAGACACATGTGGTTTGCAGTATCATGGAGTCATCATCCACAATTCAATTACAATAATTCTTGTATGAGACGTCTCAAAGTATGTCGGAAGTGAGTTTGAGCATTTGTAATAATTCCAATATGGTTGAATCTGCTAGAATCTTGGCATAACTTTCAGCTGCTGCTTGTCTTCAACATGTAAAAACCAGTAGGTATTGACAAGCGAAAACCTTACACAATACCGGTATATAATTTTTGTGACAAAATACCATTAGTTCAACAAATGAGATAACACTCAAAATATCAAGGCTGTGTAGTTTTCATCTTCCACAAAATAAACAATGAAGACAACCATTTAAGTCACTATTGTTGCACAAACTTGACATAAATCCCAGTAAAGGTTCGATAATTGACGCAATTTCTTTTTGTTGTAAACATATTTATGCTTTCAATGTACAGTCTATTCGGCATAACATATTCCCGTGAATTAGAAGTGACTGACAACCACGTCCAACAGACATTGAATCAATTAGAATTTCACAAGAATGTATAATGTAGCTACACTAACAGATAAGATCTAATTAAACATCAATTGTATTTGGTTTTAACTCTGAAGCGGTCAGCAACTTCCATTTATGAGATGATGACCTCAAATTGACTCTCCGATAGCAGCGCGCTCATATTCCAATCAAGGTCATTCCAATCAAGGTAATTATCATCACTTCTGAAATAGTAACGGCTTCGGTGTAATTTGACAGACTGATAATCCAATTTCAGCTCTCCAGTAAACAGGCATATACATTTTATAGAGTAATCAAGATATGATTGCATACTATTGGTTATTGTTAATGTGTTAATTAAGGAGAGGGGGTGTGGATTTAAAAGCTTATCACGTTGCATTAACACTTTACAATGATGATGTGAGTGGGTTGTATACTATCAATTAGCACTGAGCTAGAGATTTTGTAAAAATGGCCTATTTACAGTACTCACTGGAAGATAAGCATAATATCAGCATTTTGACATTGTTCTGAACAATATGAATCATGCAATATTTTCCTCTGCAGATCGTAAGGAATATGCACATTATAACATTATCACGATCGAGCCCATAAAACGGATACTACAGCGTGTTGAAACGAACGGAAACGAACAGGCGGTTCAGTGAGTAAAAGGAGGGGCAGTTTCGGATGGTTTAGTTGCTAAAGGGTTAATCAGACAGAAGAATTGAGTCTAATTGAGAGTGTCACCTTTGTGCAAGGATACTTTACATGTCCCTTCTCGTGAGGAGGTATTTTATCTGAATCTATAAAAATCTGAAACACAAGATGATTGTTATGTGACATGCCAACATTTACATAGACTACAGTACCACACAAGACCAATTTCAAAAGTCCTCCTTCTTCATGTTCCCTGCATCCAGCATTACCTATCCACATCACGAACTCATGTTTAAAGTGTATCTTAAAACTATTTATCCACCTTTCCCAACCGGCCCAATTTTCTTCATCTCGAAACCACTGAATTCAACCCCAAAGCAACGTTACGTGTGCAGTTGTGCACACACATTACGCATAGCAACCACATCGTAACAACTCCCATAATGTACATGTGCGTGTACGTCTGAGTCATGACTCCTGCATATATAAATTTGTTGAATACCCGCACCTCACCGGCCGACCCCTCTTCAGCATGCTGATGATCTACACACCGCATGTGCCTGCATCTATCAAGGGAAGCGTGAAGCTGTGAATTCATAGTTTCTTCTTGTCTTCCTGATGATGGTATCTTCCAGTTAGGATGTTTTCCTATGCCATTCTGGACTGGTTCTCCTGGAGCATAAAATATGCATCTCACATATATTCTGAGAGGAGTATAATGATTGATAGCTCTTGCCTGAACAGAAGATATTCACCTCGTATACACACTCCATCCTTAAACATTAATCAACTTCAAATTTACTAGCAGATGTTTCACCTGTGGCATTAGCATAATGGAAAAGCAAATTAAGATTTTTCATTTTTTTCTTCAGTTATCCTTCGCCTTGGAAGCAGACTGAAGAGATGCACAAAGTAGCCTTAATATACATATAAAACAAGTTCACCATGAGCTAAATATCAATGGTTACCACAATAATTTAAAGTGATGAGATAACATGGTTTCATTTTACATCATGATAACATATATTGTGTCAGTACTATCAACAAAATCAGAAACTGGGGGAACCAGCCATCTGACTTTCATTTTTCTCTCCCAACTGCATCACATACATGTACATGTTGCCCCTCATAACCTCTCCTTTAAACTTGTTCTCAAATTTAAAAAAAAAATCAAGATCAATAACACAAAATATCAAGGACTGTTACATTTAGGGTACAAACTATGGGTCTCTATAAAACATTTCTAAATGAGAGATTATACATCTCATTAACCCTCTAGACTCTAACAATGCGAGAGGGTTTTAACTTATTTCAGCTTTGCATTGCAGACTTTCCCATATAAATGCTTCAACCTAGAAACGGTGGCAAGTTGCTACAGCTAGACTAGCCATCCCTTTAACTTCACCTCTCCATGCCCTGGCAGCAGCCATGGCAGTATTACTCCAGCTAAACAGACTTCAATCTAGAGAAACAAACAGAGGCTGCCATATCACACCCTCTTCCAATCCACATGCCTGCCCTTTATTATTCCACCATATTATATCCCCATCTACAGGAGGAGTGCATCTAAAACACTACGGTGTGATCATAACCTTTAATACTATCATAACACAGCACTGTTTCCATTCCATCCATGAACTTGGTGTATGCACAGGAGGCCTGTCCTCATCAGCTCGAGTTTGCCAAATAACCCGCTATTTTAAAGCTTATCTGCCTAGTTTACAGGAGGGATTAAACTGCCCTGCAAGGTCACTGGACAGGTGGTTATCTCATCAGCTCAGGTCTCAGTTAACATAAGAAAAAGAGGATCATGGGGGACCAACGGTCACCGATTAGGCACTGTTTGTTATATAGAGGGCGTAAGTAGCTACAAGTAGTGCAGTGGGCCTTTCATTATCCCGATCACATATTAAAACGTTAATTTGCATGTTCATCAGCCCGCAGTTGCAATTAGCAGGATATTTGGTCAAGGAAATATCCCAAGGAAATATCCCAAGAAAATATCCCGCTATTTGGGAAATAGCGGGCTTATTTGCTCCCATCCGAGCTAGTTTGTGATGAGCATATCGGTCTGGTGAAGACAAAATTTTGAGCTTTCAGATAATATCCCGAGTCTGAAAATAGCAGGTTATTTAGCAAACTGGAGCTGATGAAAACAGGCCTAATGATAGTGCAGTTAGCATCTAGAGACACTAATCAAATCATCAGATTCTATTAGCAGAGTAGCAACAGATATTACAAGGTTGTGGTACTTCATATGGCAGGCAAACCATAAACAAGTCACACTTGGGATCTGAGGAGGATCATGATGGACTTGTGAAGGAAAGAAGGCCAAGGACAATGATGGGAAGAATGGGAAGACAGAGGGATAGAGGTGATGAGGAAGAAAGAGAAGCAGATGGAGAGAGAGAATGAGATAGAGGAGATGGAGAGACAGAAGAGCAAACCTTTACAAATAATTATCGAGTTAATCAAATTAACAAATTGATCACTTAAATACAGATAGGAAGAGGGGTTGATCAAATAATATACATGTATAATAAAATTGCTTGTATAAATATAACGCTTATGATTCCAATTTTTCATATTGAAATCAAAATCATGGATCCATATTTAATACGAGTAATGATAGGATTGAAGAAAGCAGGTGCAGCAATCAAATTGTCATTGAATATCATGGGGTGAATCGTTGGCGTATCCATGACTTACAGACAAGCTTTGATTGGTGTATGAAAGAAAACCAAGAAATCAATCACTGAATGCAGAGAGTTTGAGGAAACCCTCCCTCACCCATTGGATGACATGAAAAGTGTCGAAGATAGCTGGCTAACCACAGATTCTTGGGTTTCATTCAAAAGCTCTTAACTGAACAAGATGTTGTTTTGAATAAATAAAGCTAGCTGAATCAGAATAAGGGAGACAGACAGAGAGAGAGAAGGGAGAGAGAAAAAACATGAGCATGGCTATTTCAAAACTTCTTCAAGAGCCCAAGTGAAATACAGGAATTTGTTTACAGTATGTTTTTCCTCTGACAATACAACAATCTTATAAAGAAAAATAGAAATGAAAATTCCTTTCAAACCTATGATGAAATTCAAATAAGTCAAAAGCTCAGATACAGTATAATCACAGAACAGGAGACACACTTGTGTTTTCATGTATGACCAGTCTATCCACATCTAATAGTGATAATTGTGCGAGCATGGCTTCAACTCTTAAGAACAAACTTTAAATCTAAATCATCAAATATAACAAAAATAAACAAATGTCTGAAGGTCAATCATCCCCATTGACTGTAATTAATTTGCTATCAGACACATTGATCATTGTAAATGTTAGGCGAACCGTATATCATTCATTCCTCATTAGTCAATATGCAAAATTATATTGAAAAAATACACACACATTAGTTCACACACAAATTTTTAACACAAGCGCTGTTGGTACTTAATTATTTTTCTCATTTATTATACTTTGATTGGATCATTTTGTATTTTGTGCCTCATTAATAACAAACAAGCAATAATCATTGATGATGAAATCATGATACATGTACATGTACATGTACATCTTCTTACAGAATATTATATCAGGGTTTTCCGACTTATTTTCGCCTTGAATAGCAAGGGGCCATGCTTCCTTCAATTGTACCAGGACACTTTTTGTTTGAAATAAATAGATGTTGTTGTGATTAAACTGAATTGAATCTGTACAAAGGCATAACAATTCTAGGAAAATCCTATTTAACATTCCTTTTCTCTTTTGTCTCTTTCTCCCTCCCCCTTCTCTCTCTCTCTCTCTCTCTCTCTCCCTCTGTCTCTCTCTATCTCCCCCCTCCTTGAGCTCTCTCTCTCCCCTCCTCTGAGCTCTCTCTCACACAAAATATTAAAAAACAAGCTTTTTTCGAGCTCCAAAAATGTAAGAGGTTTTTTTTTTTTTATCAAGCTAATGTAAGGAGAATGTTTTACAGTAGGCTTGAGGATGAATGTTTGCATGAAAATTTCATTAATGCCAAGAGTTTTGTATATCTGACAGCTCCACGATAAAGCATTCAGAAAACATAGCAACACTACATGTACATGAGCTGTATATGCACCTACATGTAGCTGAAAAGCTGGATTGTACATTAAGTCATTAAAGAGGGAAACATGTCTTTACATAAAAATTGAAATAACTATATCTGGTTTTATTACAAAGATTACTTCAAAGAACTTGTACAATTTAATTTTTAAATATTAATTTCAGAATAAAGCAATTACATGAATAAAATTTTAAAACAAAAAAAAAAAAAACAAAAAAAAAAAAAAAAAAAGAAAATAAAAAATATATATATTAATAATAAAAAAAATAACAAAATATAAAAAAAAAAAAATAAAAAAAAAAAAAAAATAAAAAAAAAATAAAAATAAAGAAAAAAAATAAAGAAAAAAAAAAAAAAGTACAAAAAAACAAAAAAAAAAAAAAATAAATAAAAAAAATAGGAAAAAAAATAAAAGAAGAATGAAATCATTTGAAATGACAGATGAGGCACTTTACAAAGATTTGAGCATTGAATTTAATTACATAATGAAAACAAGGAAAATGGCCTTTTGAATTGATACAGTACTCCCAATGAGATGGCGGGTGTACTTTCTGGCTATTAAATCAAACCATGTTTGGACTCCTGCTACCTAAACCATGTATCTCGACATAAAGCTGTCAAGTGTCAGATAAAGCATGTGTTTCACATACATGTATCAACATGTGTACCGTATACACATGATGTATCTAAATATATGCACATGATGTTATAACATATGTTTTAATGACATTCATTTCCAGCCCTTCCACACCGTATCCTTCCCCCAATTAACCTCTCCATCCAGTCTCCAGATACATGATGAAGGATGTCTATCCTTCTCAGCATCAGCATGATGATAAACAAGGGACGTTTGAAAATCATTTTACAAAAGGACATGAGGTCTCATGATGACCAATTAAAAAAAAAAAACTAAACAAGAAATTCAGCTTTACAACTACATGTACATGGGCTACTTAGTAATAATCTGAGTCGTGCTTCACATAAATAAGTAACAATTCATGCATAAAAATAAAAAATAAAAAAACATAAACATGTTTTAATTTGTGACCAATTTATGCAAAATGTGATGTCTTTTTAAATCCTCAAGTAACATTGAATGTTAAATTCAATATTGGTCTCAAATTCTCACTTGGAGATAAGGTGTGATTAAGAAGCAGTTTGAATATAAAAGATAGTTTACATGTATTTGTGATTACATGCTAGTCTAATAAACAGGTATGAAAATAATTCAGAGTGAAGCCACTCAATTAATCAGGACCCAATTCAAGGTTCTGCAAGAATACCTTCTTTTCTTTTTTTTTACTTTCTATTTTAACTTGCTTCTAAATAGAAAAATACACAAGAATCATCAGTACATTTACTCATTAAAACAACATACCTTACTTGTTCTCACTGACCATAGCCAATGCTGCATATTCTCTCTCTCTCTCTCTCTCTCTCTCTCTCTCTTTTAAAAGAGGGGGGGGGTTGTAACTTGTAACATAAAACTTGTTGTAGGACATGAGTTGAAGAGTACGTACATGTACCTGTACCTAACACAATTAGGAATCTCCTATGTCATTCTGTAGCGAGGTGAGCCCATTAATTAAATCAACGAGTGTAGGTATGCAGCCAGAGTTATTTCAAGCCAGACAGGCAGGTAGGTAGGACGGTTAGAAGGCTATTGCATTAGTACTTGTTATCACCAATATATCATTACCTTGGAATATATTGATATGCTCCGCTTTCAACACAGTCATGTTGATGGATATATTTCTACAACAGTGAGAACAAGTACTTGAGAGACACGATGTCTCTCTTACCTGCACAGTGTATGACTATGAATCAAACTAGGCCATGCATGTCCTGATGTACAGTTAAGCACCTTTCCTGACAAAGTTCTAGCGTTGTTGTTTTAGTTGTTGTTGTTGTTGTTGTTGTTAACATTATTTTCAACTGCAACTATTTACTTTCTGACCGATTATTTCTATACTCCATTTCGATATGATATACGATACACACTGAACATCTTTAGTTCAAATACGGTAATAATCAAATTAAAGGATTTATATCAAAAGCTACATTTACACTGCAAGCAAAAATAATTGATTTTTGTAAACATCTTGGTGTTTCGTTGCTATTTGCACTGCATAGCAACAACCAGCAAATACACAACAACAACCCCCCAAAATAAAAAAATCCCTCTCTTGGGTGTGGTTTTTTTTTCAATAAGTGCCAAAATTGCACAGATTTTTGCAGTGTAAATGCTCACTTTCAAACCTTGGTACAGTTTCGTTGTTTGGTCACATGACTCTCCCTGCTTCCGTGCAATCTCATGCAGAGCAGCGACAAGTCTGTCATATGCACTACCAGTAATCACCCAACAAAAACTTGAAATGAGCAAAATATGTACAATGTACAATGTACATGTACACTGTACAGGATTATGAAATACAAGGAAAATAAAATCTTTTGAAAATGTTGCCCTTTTTTAATACCATGTTTGGCAGCATGAGCATGTACACCAATTTATATTTCAAATTGATACACCAGGTTTCAAACAGGTGAGGTCTTCATATCTTTAATATGTACAATACATTGCAATATTTTTGTACCAAATATTATTTTGAAATCAAAGAGTTGATTATTCCCAACATTTCAAACCTGCCATCCTCCTCTTCATGTGGATGTAATACTGATAGTACAAACAGAACATAATTAAAGGGAAAGTCCACCCTGAACTTAAGTTGTTTTTAATAAAAGCAGAACAGTGAGATAAACATATCAGTGAAGGTTTGACGAAAATCCGACAAAGGATACAAAAGTTATGAATTTTTAAAGTTTTAATTTTGTGACGTCACTTGCGAGCTGCTCTTCCATATGTTGTGTACTGTAATTTCCATAAATTGCCCCCTTTTCATGGTTCTTGATGAAGGAATGGATCTATTTCATAGAGGCGTGTATAAAAGCATGTGTCTGATAATATATCGAATGCACAGGTAAAATAATTATTATTTTTCTGAGAAAATGGCAATTTATGGAATTTACAGTACACAACGTATAGGAGAGCAGCTCTCATGTGACGTCACAAAATTAAAACTTTAAAAATTCATAACTTTTGTATCCTTTGTCAGATTTTCGTCAAACCTTCACTGATATGTTTCTCTCACTGTTCTGCTTTTATTAAAAACAACTTAAGTTCAGGGTGGACTTTCCCTTTAATTACTGTCTGGTAGAGGAGTCTAGCTGCTGCGCATGCAATGATGGTTGATTTGGGTGATATTTACATTTGCCCCCCAAATATTTGAACAGGAATACATTCAGGGTAGGGAAAAGAGATTTGCACCTTGCTGAATGGAATGTGTGTCATTGTAGCAAACTTTAGAATGGAATAAAACCATTGGCACATAAATGAAAATTGTGAATAATGCATGCATGTCATAGGAACATATGGAGAAACAGGCACAGACTAAATCATTTAAAATACCTACTGCAACTATTTAAGATGAAACAATTACAGACACAGCATAGGGTTCATTATTTCAAACATCTTATATTTTCCATCCAACATCTCAACTTCCTTTAGACGTGTGATCTGGATTTAGATTTGAAAGATTTTGTCTCATTACAATTATTTTGTCCTCTTTACTTTCTAAAATAAAAAACTTTCAGGCAATTCTTTGTGTTAATTTGTACTCTCTACATCAAATTTAAGACCCACAATGTACAAATAGTACAAATGGCTTGACCATATTCATCTCTACTGACTCTGTTCCCGCTCCCTTCCTCCCTCCCTCCCTCCCTCCCTCCCTCCCTTCGTAATTTTCTACTTCATGGAAAGACTGCTAATATATTCAATTCTTCCTCTCTATCTCTCCATCTGTCCATTGTCATGTACTTTCATTTCCCATTAGAAAGTGCAGGTGAAGCAAAAATGAAATGCAAGAGAATAACAAATCTGAAAGAAATGAAATGAGACCTTTTGAGAAAAACCAAAAAGATTTGCCAAATCTCCATCCATGCAGTAACCCCCCTGCACCACTTGAAGATGGAATTCAATAATATTGATTTTGTACTTGCAATGGTGAAATCGGCTTCCACCATTCAAAGGAAATGGGGAAATACGAGGTTTAAAGAAGATCAATAGACAATAATGCAGGCATTAAATCTCCATTTCATGCATAAAATGATGACAGGTGCCGTACTATAGGTTTTTTTTTATTTTCAGTCATCAGAGCGGGACATTTATGCTCTAATGAATTTATTTCTCCTTTGATCACGTCATAGAAATGTAATAAGGATAAGAGGATACAAATATGAGTACATTGTAGGAGACAGGGAAGAAAAAAAATATTTGTTTTTCGGGGGCTACTTTTAAAGCTTGCCTGCATGAAAACAACATATGATTCTAAAACTTGTTTTGCATTGAACTCTATGCAAATTTCCAGGGGCTCTTTTCTGATTTTCGGGGGCTCTTTTAGGCATTTCGGGGGCTAATTCACCCCGAGCCCATGTGTATTTTTTTCACCGGTAGGAGATATTTTGGGATAGCCTCAAGCACAGAAAATTGTATGAAAATACATAAAACAATGTCACAAGTCTCCCTTAACTTTTCATATATCACTCCCATCAAGTCAATAAATGAATGATATTGGGTCATTTATTTAAATGTATGAAACAGTTACTTGCTTTTGATCTCATTGTTTGTACAAGGAGGGATTAAATGTATAAACTGGGGATTTCAACTGCCACAAATCTTGCCTAACATCACAAAATAGATTTAGAAATATGGCCATTTCTTGTGATATGAAATATTTGATTTTGGACAATACATTAAGAAAAGGTAGGCCTACCCATACAACTGATGTACATGTAAAACATGTAGGAATATTAAATAATATTATAAATCAAAGTCTTCATGATATACATTGATAAATTGTATCAAAGATTGAATTGAAGAAGAAGATTCCACATTGTCAGCTTTAGTTAATGGTCAAGCATAATTATGAACAAAAATTGTTAAAAACTATATCAACTGCGGGTATTACATGTACACTGTACTAGTTCTTGGCACTTGGCAGAGAAGTTTTTTTTCTTCATCTAGCCAGGGCCTTTCTAGTGCTGGGTGGGTGCTGTTATTTGTGACATTACATGTACATGTATAATATTGCACATCTCCTTGTCTGCATCGCTCTGTGGGAGTCCTTTCATACCAGACAATTTGATTATGATAACTTATCATCTCTGGTGTAATGATTTGTTTGTCCTGTTAATTAGAGTATACAACCCTTATCCAAACACATCTTTGTCCGTAATCATGCTTGCAAATAAGTGAGCCTTCGCAAGGGTCATATGCACTGCCATTAAGTTATCAAGGCATATACATGTACATCCATTTTGTTTCTGAATACATATGTCTTTGTGCAAACATTTTAATCCATTCTTTTCACTGCCTATTTCAGTTATTATTATTTAACCCTGGAAAGGGTCTTCGGATATATGAAAGGAACTTACATTCCAATCTGATTAATACAATTGAGTCAAATTTAGTGAATTTGCTATAAAGGTGGGTATTACAAGCTCTATTACTCACATACAAAGTAATGCACACTGTGTTTTATAATTGTGTTGTATTATATTTTTGGGCCAGTGGTCTGATGCTATTCTATATGGACTAATAATCGTTATTGTTGACTGACCGTTACAGATTAAAAGCTAATCCCTGGATTACTCTTGGATATTTGGGGTTTTATCGGATTAGTCCATCTCTTAACAATTCAAATCCTGCAGTCAGTGTTTCATTAAATTTGACGAAAAAAGGAAAAGCTCCTTGAAATTTACAATTGTATTCTACAGTGTACATTTAAAATAATACTTTATAAATTGTACACCGGTTAAGGACAGGACAACCACTCGAAAGGAAATTAAAAAAAATAATACCAGCAATGGCGTGAAATTATTGAAAACTATTTGAATATCACTCAAAAGGAAAAGACTGATAATAATGATGATGATGATGGTGGTGATGATGACATATGATTAGCAAGCCGACTTTGACCCAAAACAGAGTTACTTCTGAAGCACAGAACATGCACAGCAGCATTCTGTACATGAGTAAGCATAAAAGCAACACGTTTTTTTTTTTTTGGGGGGGGGGGGTATTTTTTCATGATATCATCAAATTCAGAGAGATTACAGGATTAATAAAGTTTACTCATCTTTTTTTTCCTTCTCTACATCCTGACCATGACTGTACGTACACAGGTCAGCTTTTTAGAGCAGTTACACACATCTTGTATAACAAAAACAGGAAATTAGAGAGCGAGGTTGGTATTACCAGAAGAAGGATTCAAATCAGATAACACCAGTGCAGTAAAGTAGGAAGCTAAAACACAAACCAATAATTGGTACATGTATTGTGATATTTTTCTTCACTTGTTATCATGAAAGCAATGCTTCAGACCCACTGTGAATGACTTATCACCATCCCAAATCACTTCAAGACAGGATGTTGTAAATGCAATAAGAGCTTTCAGAGGGCTAAGAAACAGCCAAAATAAAAAAGATAGACTTACATGTTGTAGACTTTCTTCTCTTTGAGAGTATCCTAACCAATTACATGTAGCATGTACTTCATACAGCAAAATAGAAGAGAACATTCATACAGTGATAAAACTAAGTCCTATCTTTTCAAAATTGATTGTGCAATGTGCATCTCGAGCTCTGTGACTCAGTATTTATGATAGTTAAGTTCATATATTTCACTTGCTTCACAGTTAATCATTTTATCTGTAACAACAAAATATCTTTAAGGTGGTTATTCAAAGGACTTTTTTTGACAGAATTTATTAGTTTCAAATATTATAGCTTAATCAAACATATTTGCTACATGTATACATCTGAATAAGATCATAACAGAGAAACACAGGGACATCCAAGACATACATGAATGTTCCAGTGGACAAATAATACAGATGAAAGTTCCTCCACAAACTGCAACACTGATTGATCAAATTGATGATCTCAATCTGACAACAAGATGAACTGAACGAGACAGATAACTGGCAGGATGCAGGCATGGAATTGATTTGAAAGAAATGTTTCACAGACATTCTTTCAGCTCATAAATACTTCTGGCAGCACTTAGATTAAGAAACAGACAATATGATTGATTTAATCATCTGCATTTCACAACAGGAAGTTAAAACAAATGAATAAAAAAATTACGCCCTAAATTCTGACTTCATATACATGTATTATTTGAGAAATTTGCTGGAGAATCTTTTCACCCTTTACAGGACTGAATGAACATGAACACTTTCTGGGCATGGTTTAATATAGAGACATGAATTATACACATACCTTAATCATCAAATACATGAAGCTGTTTGAATATTAGATGGAAAATGAATAATTCAAGCATTACATACATTTAGAATTGGCTCACTAACAGTACTACATGTACAACATGTCAGAATCTACATGTGTTTATGTCAATTGTAATTTGTAGTAGAATATGATATGTTAAGTTCTAGTACACATGCATTTAATCATTTTAATGAACACCCTTTCTTTCTGATGGGGCCTACATAATACTTCAATAATGACTTATTGATTTTTCTTGCCAAACGTTATCACTTGTAATTAATTTTTAATTTTGTTAAGAAATTCATTGATTGCCATCAGCAGCAGCTACTGTACATGTTCTTGTATCATCAACATTCATAACACGCACCCATGTTCTTGTAGACCAATTAATGGAGCAGGCGTTGTGATTAAGCCCTTATTGCTCGAGACATAAAGATGTCTGGGACTGAATAGTGCATGCAGTAATTAACAGCAGCAGATCGAGTTCATCATATATTATAGTGTACTCATCTCTGGTAGCCACAAGACATAGTAGGACTGTTCTCACTATTTCACTTATTGATTGCTACAGTTACATGTTAAAGGTACTATGTCCCTTTTGCAGCCAGAAATGCTGTAGAACT
>BEXV01000113.1:152783-186774 GCA_003118195.1 Hemicentrotus pulcherrimus
AAAAAAAAAAAAACAGACACGTATTTCACTTTCAAAAACATTTTGCATTCGCATTTAGTGCAATGCAACGTTTTTTTGTTGGATTTTTTCTTTGTGTTACTTTCTAACTACCCAGACTTAATTTTTATTTTAGCCCAAACAGATCGAATGTGCAACAATTCTGAAAATTGGAGCCCGTTGACGCTCGCAACCACCCCCCCCCCCACTAGCTGAAACGTAAAAATATTCATAAATAAAGTGGCTCAACGTATTTCCGACTGCGTTCCAAAAATATTGTCTTGTTTGATGAATGTTGCAGTTGAAACAAGACATCCTCACGTCCTGAAGTAATCTTTCATTGGTATATGATCGGAAGGATTACGCAAACTTGAGGAAAGTGGGATGTCTTCGCCAATATCCTATATTCTATTATCCGATATTCAAAACGACGGAGAAGAAAAACAATGTTGAATAGTGGACCGTTTCTTTTCTTTTCACGGAGCTTATGTCTGTGCCCTGGTCCTTCAATGTGTGTTTATAATTAGTTTGTTATTTATTCTCGTCAGCTCTCGAATCATAAAGTTAGTTTTCTGAGTTAATGTGATAAATGTGAGTTGTCCTCTTACATTAAAATTGGTTTGATGTTCTTATTATATCATGATACCATGACATGAATAATCAGACTAGATTATTGAGGATGAACAAAAGATGTTTAAACCAAACAATGTTGATCATCATTCTAGACATCATAATGATGGATGGAGTCTAATTATTAAGTAGCCGGCCAGTCACTATCAAGAAAGAAAGCATGATTCTACCAATTTGAATCAATGTAAGTGGATCGTAAGAAGAAGATTGATGTCTAGACTGATGATCTTAGGAAGTGAATGACCTGAATAGGTATTCAAATGAATGAAGACACGGTGTCACGATGTATCTAATTATGATTCATAAATCATTTACTAATTTTCGAAGTCGAATGAAGCATATCACTTATTTATACGTTCGTGAACAAAGTATAAATGTGAAAGATTTGCCAAGATAAAGGGTTATTTTACACAATGGCAACAACAAGATATATGTTTGTAGCACTCAACTACGTTTTATTATACAGCCATCATATTTTTCTGCCATTATGACAAGTGTGTCGGTAAACTTTGTATTGGTTTATGGTTAGTAAACGCTCTCTTTTGTTAATTATGTATTGCTTTACTAGCACAACTTCTGTTCGAGACGTCATGTTTTTTTTATCTCTCTCTATGTTACCGATCATTGATTACGTTGCGAGGAAATATAATACCAATAATGATGATAATTCACAGACTCCAGGAGTTCCGCCAACTGGAAAGCCAGAAATACGCAATTAGTCTTAATGTGTCCAGTCGTGCGCAGAAAGTAACGGTGTCCGGTAACTACTAATTCTACCGTTAATATAAAAGAAAAATCATTGTCGGGTAGAGGGGGAAAAAATCAATAGCAACGACCATGGGCTTGACTCCATCAAATATACTTTACAGAAAAATTGCTATTTGCTTTGTCCCGCCGACGATAGAGGACGTGCTCAATTCGGCGTACCGGAATACCGTATGTAGAAGATGAGGCGATGTATGGATACACTTGCGTAGCTTTCCACGAATCAGAAGGATGTGATCATTCACGTTATCCAAGTTTCAATTCCTATATAGGATAATTATCATATTTCTTTGAGGAGCATAGATACGAACAGATCGGAGCTTGGTTGGCTGCAAACCCCATTAATTTTTAATTCAGCATCAAGATTATACGTCATTTCACTCAGTGACAACGTGGAAATTATAAATATTAGCTTCACAGTAATCGTCAGACGATAGATTATTGAAATAGAATCGATATAAGGAAACGTCAAACTACAAATGGATTAGAGAACTGCTGGGATCAACACTAATCTGTTACTTTTTTGGACTGCATATCGTGTCAGCATATTATTTGGATAGAATTATTAAAAGTGATCAACAATTTATTTAGCGTTACAGAAGAATATTCTACTACTCTCAACAATTGTTCACATAAGTGACCAATAGTATATACCAGGACAAAATAAGTGATGGCGAGGAAAATGGCATCGACGAGTTGTCAATTTTACTTGACTGTGGTCTTTCTTCTTGTGCTCATTGCAGTCCAGTGTACATGTAATCTTCTAGATGACATGGACATGGCAAGATACAACCAAGAATATAAAAGAAGCAGAGTAGGTAAGTACAAACATTTTACAAACATTCTAGAAACGTTCTTCTTCGTTTTTTTTTCTTCAATTTTGAAATGATTTGTCAACTTCTTTTTTATTGAATTAAAAAAAAAAAGGACAGGTCTTTGATTGAATTATATGTGTGTGACGAAGGGAGTGGCGCGCAGGGGCGGATCCAGGGGCGTATCCAGGGAGGGGCGCACCCAATTTTGTACATTTTACACTACCCTTTAGGAAAACCCTGGATCTATACCCTTTGGGGGGGGGGGGCTAAGAATAAGACCTTGATATCTTGAAGAAATTAATAAATGTTGCTCTTGAGTCTTAATATACAGTCTGATCTCAACTTCTTAAGCGCGAAATGAAATGTAGACTCGACATCATGCAAATATTGTCTCACCAGTTAGGAACATTTAGGCAACATACAGGTGCAATACGTTGATGTCACGGGGTGACTGTACATGCTAATCGTTGATGAATTTGAAGAGAGGCCCCTAATGAAAGTACATTTCTTGTGAAGCAAAACTGTTGACCGAGTATTTAGGAAAAATCCTGGTATATACTAGCTTTATAATTATAGCCAGTAAAATGTAAAGTAATACTAAATAAAATGCTTCGCAGCAACACACACTGAGAATGATAAAGTTGCCCAAGTCTCGTCCAGATTCATGCATCATGTGCACTTAAGCTCAATTATTTTTTTTTTGAAGATTTTCTTAATTTTGCACTTCAAGCCAGGATAAAGACCAGACGAAATGTAGTGTTTTTTCTTCTTCTAATTTTTTTTCCAGGTGACTCCTTTTTGTATGTTAAATGAATAGGATCAATAATGTAAATCAAAGAGGTGCATATGGAACATTTGACCATTATTTTGTTTACACCTTTGTGTAGATTAGGACCAGTTCGGGTTAGGGTATTGCAATTGCAATTTTCATGCAGTGCCATTTTCTTTCTTTTTTGTGAAAAAGATTATTATTTAAGTGATGATGCCAGTTTTATAAAGTAATTCGAAAATAGGTTTCGGAAGTTCTACAGGGCCTAAAATTTAGTGCTGACTAAAGGCGCTTTTTCCTGTGTGAATGTCAAATAACTTACTCATGTTAGCTTAGGAGTTATGTTGTGGGTCAAAATACACCTTTTCATTGTCAGGATTTCCAGGAATTGCGATTCCCTAGTAAAATCTGATAAGTAATATCACGCATGCCATTTGAGCGTCCATTTGAGCGTCCTTGGATATGGATTAACTGTTCGAACTTAACTTCGACTAACTTCGAAGTTAGAAGTAGCCTGTAGCAGATTAAGGCTCATTTAAATTAGTTTGTAAATGGAGCATTATTGATGAAACATTTTAATGTAACTAACACTTCTAGATTACCAGAGGAGGCAATCATATACCAACAATCATTACAGTCAGTTATAGCGTCAACATCCATACGCCATCAAATCAGCTGGTCTATTTTTGATGGTGAGAGAGGGAGGGAGGGACTGCCTGCTTTTAGTTAGCCGGATCATTAATTTCTCCTGAAGTCACATTTAGAGAATAACACCTGGTTTTTCTTCTTTTTATTCATTGATGATATTTCTCAAAACTCCTATTCATTTTCGTACATACCATAGAAGCAAAGCATTTTCCATAGTCTTATTTAAAACGAACTAAAACGTTATTAAAAAACAGCTTTTTATCGCTAAAATATAACGTAACTACATAATATGAAAATTTCACCGCGCGACACAAGAACAAGATCAAGCATTGTTTGTTCTTTTCCAAAATATATCTGAATCCTCTTTAAAATTTAGATTTCACAATTTTGAACATATATTATACAGTATTGATTTAATAAGTTTTCTCTTTAATAAATCCCCACTGCACTACGTAATCTACTTGAGCCCTCAATAAAGCAAACAGTGCCTAATCGGTAACCATTGGTCCCCCGTGATCCCCTTTTTTCTTTTGTTAATTTAGAGCTGATTTGATGAGATAACCAATTACTGTCAGCGACCATGCAGGGAGGTCTAATCCTTCCAAGCCAAACTAGTGCAGTGGGGCTTTAAAATACAACATCTTCCCTCCCATCCCTTCCCTCTTCTCCAACTTCTTGGACTTAAATAATCAACTGACAACTAAAACTTCCGCCGATCTCTGTCTGTCGTTGTTTGTCTGTCTTTCTCCCTCCCTCCTTCTCCCCCTCCCTCCCTCCCTCCCTCTTTCCCTCCCTCACTCCCTCCCTCCCTCCCTCCATCTTCCAAGTGTACCCCTTCCTCTTCCTCTCACTCTTCATTGTCTCTATCTGTCATCATGTCATCATATCAACACCCAAGGAATTGCGCGCAGCGCCTTTGTTCAAACAAAGTTCAAGGGTTCAAATGGGCGGCATTTNTCCCCCTCTCCCTCATGTAAACCACGACTGTAACGTATTGTTCTATAAACCACCATTGGGTCAATGGTTAGGGTAGCAATAGGGTTTGATTTTATGGATAGGTATATCGTTTGGTCGAAGGATGAAGTTAGGGTTTTGGTTTAACAGTAGAAAATGACCGCTGAACAATTGTCGCTTAAGCATGTGTCGTAGAATCGTATACATATATTTTGACATTTCATTGAATGTGGGAGAGGAATATCAGTAGGAGACTGACAAAATTATGGTTGATGGCAGTCGTTGACCCGGAGCACGAGAAACGTGAACATCCCAGGTTGTATACAACGACGTGAAGATGAAAAATAGCTTATTTTACATGCAATGCGTGTATCCGTAATCAAGTATGCTTTGTCGCGGAAATAGATTTAATCATCCCACATTAGCTTATCAATGAATCATAAATGAGTTTCAAATTGAATATTGACATAGGTTGATATAGGTGTTTTTAAAAAAATTTGTATTCCTGGCTGGAAGACATGTAAATACATATTTTAAAAGCTGAAATACCAAAATGGAGAAACTGAATTAGGGCAATGATCAGTGGACACCAGAACTGTCGAAGACTATTTTAAGTGGGTCTGTAATGTCTGTAAATTGATACGTGAAATGAATGTATTCGTGATACGAAACTGAAAAATATGTTTATAATATTATACCCACTTCCAGACTCTAACTTACAATCTCATACACCCACATAAAGAGAGAGGGAGAGAGAGAGAGAGAGAGAGAGAGAGTGAGAAAGAGAGAGAGAGAGAGAGAGGGAAAGAGAGATAATTTTTAATTGGGATTGAGCAGAACATCATATTTCAATTTTGTTTAACGTGTTTTCCTTTGTGTTTGTGTTTTTAGGATGCAAAGGGTGTACCAACATGTCCTGTGTGCGGACATGCACAAGTAAGTATATCATCACAGCGTCTTTTCATTGAATGAAAACATCAAAACATACTAATGAAAGCACGTATTTATCATCATCTAATGGGAATAGAGAAATGGATTATTGATTAAGAACTCAATGTTTTATCGTACTTGCGTTTAGAGATAACGTGTGCCTCACAAGATAAATTTTACCATGCAATTATTGACATCTCTTTAAAGTGTGCAGGTGTAACTTTAATGAGATATTGAGCAAGTCAAAGAGTTTTAAAGAATAATAGATTTGTGACCTTTTGCAACTAGAGAAACGCTCGCCTTTCGGCAGATTTCGGGAAAGTTCGGAGGCGCGTTCGCGTCGCTTCGCTGTTTTCTCTCGTCATCGTAAAAGCAAAGCGACCGGAATCGCCCTCGAAATTTCACCCGATGTCAACCTATAGACGATAGGTGTAATCAACATCGACTTCTTCTAGTCGAAGACAGAATTCTACGGTGGTTTTCACTCTCGATCAACCAATGAATTATTATCAGGAATAGGTCATTATTTTCATATACTCATTCTAGTCTTCTCGTGGAAGACAATGTAAAAAAAAAAAAAAAAAAAAAAAAATCTGGATTCGTATTTCAAGGGACATTTCGACATTCCCATCTGATTCTTCCTTCATAATCAAGCAAGCACTTTCAACACGAATGTACATACAATGTACAAACACCGGCGAATGCGGCGGGGCCGTGCTAAATATGAGGGCTATGTCGGGGGTGGGGGGGGGGGCTGTCCCTCCCTTTTACACTTGCCATCGTATACAGTGGGTTACAACCACCATGTGTGGCCCCGATAAAGTAGAAAAAGTAGGGCTTACTTCCACATAGCTTTCGCAAATTTCATACCATACCCAATTTAAACAATTGTAACTTAAGATTCTTGATGCTGGACTAAAAAAATACAAACCTTCATAAAAAAAAAAAATAATATTTGATGGGAGGGGAACGGTGTTTAGTCTAAATTTTTGTCTAAATGTTGAATGGTGGAGTATTGTACCTACCGCTCCCTAAATCGGCACCCCTTTGTGTTGTTATTGTTTTTGTTTTCATCTAAAACAAACAATTAATTGATCGTTACGAAAGATCATATTCAATGTGTCTGAGTATAATGTACTCACGTTTGTTCTTTTAGTTATGATAAAATTAACAATGATAAGCTTGTTGATGGTCGGAAATTATTTCTTTCATCAAATTTGGTACCGAAATATTTATATGTGATTAACAGAAAGCAAACTTATGAATAATATGAATAATTTTAATCATTCCAATCCAATCCAATCCCGGAATTTATAAAGCGGCAATATAATACACTCATGCGAAACAGCCCTAGCCAAAATGACATCTGAATGGGCACAAAGTATTGACAAAGGGAATCTTGTTGGTCCAGTACTGCTTGACCTTCGCAAAGCTTTCGATCTTGTAAACCATGAAATCCTGATAGAAAAACTGTCATGTTACCAAGTAGACTCAATAACACGTAAATGGTTTGTCTCCTTTTTGAAGGATAGGAGTCAGAGAGTTAGCCTGGAACAGACTCTATCTGAAAAGTTGCCCATCACATCAGGAGTCCCTCAGGGGTCCATACAAGGCCCCTTGTTGTTCATTATATTTATGAATGATCTTCCTCTCATTGACCCGGGTATACAAATGGACATTTATGCTGATGATACAACAATCAGCTCAAATGGGAAAACTCTTGGACCTGTACAAGCAAAGCTCTCTGAAGACCTATCCAAAATCGAAAAGTGGTATGCAAGCAACAAGATGGTAATAAATGCTAAGAAAACCAAGAGCATGATTTTAAGTACCAATCAGAAATTACGTCGCTTGGACATTAAAGATTTGAAACTAGAGATAAATGGTCAGATGATTGAAAGTACTACAAGTCACAGACTTCTAGGAGTAGAGATAGACCAACGTCTAAGCTATACAAAACAGGTCAACAAGCTTCATAGATTGCTATGCTTCCTCCTAGCTAAATTCAGGCAGATCAAACCTCTTCTCCCATGCCAGAATAAAATTCTGTCATGCTCACATCCTGTCTAACTTGGACTACTGCAATTTTATTTGGGGCAGTTCAAATGTAGAGAAATTGCTTAAGGTGCAGAAAAGAACCCCTAGAATGATATTCGATGAACCATGTAGATCTCCTTCGAAACCACTTTTTGACAAACTAAAATGGATGCCAATAAATGATCGTATTGCATTCAGGAAATCAACTATGGTATATAAGTCCCTGAACGATCTTACCCCCCTACATACATGGCAGACCTATTTCATTTTGTTCATGAAACACATAGTAGAAACACAAGAAGTGCATCCTCTCGCAAACTGTACCTTCCCCCCCGGCCACCACCTCAAAATTTTTGAGAAATGTTTCAGCTACTCGGCAGGTAGAGAATGGAACTGCTTACCTGAAAACGTTAGATTATCCCCGACCTTAGCAACATACAATAGCTCATATCTGAGATGGTATATGACAGCCAATTAATCACTCATTATGTGATTTCGTTATTGCCTTCTGATTTTATATTTTTCGAATAACGGAATCTTTATTATATAACTCTTATCATCTTATTTTATGCTCTTGTGTTTTATAATTTACATTTGTTTTTTTTTATTGTTTGTTTGTTTGTTTGTTTGTTTTTGTTTTTTTTAAAGAATAGGTAATAGTTTTGTTATCCTACATCCTTAAATAATAAATGAATAAATAGTTTATAATTTTCTTATCATATGCATGTATTTCTTATCAGCCAAATGTCCATTCTGTATCTCACTGTAATCAATTAATGTATATTTCATTTCAGTATGATGTTCACTATTGTCACCTGTATTGTTTAATGCTATTGTATTTGTTAAACTGTTGTATATTTAACTTGCCTTCTATTTATGTGCAATGGACCTTGTGGCAGATTAGCACTGTGCTAAACAAGTTATCCAATAAAGTCTACTACTACTAATACTACTATAAATGCCTAATCAAAGGCGCTGATGAGACTGAAAAACTACCAAAAATGTCTGTTCATAATTCTAACTGGGAAAGACAAACAACAGTAACTAAATTGTAGGCAATCTGAAATAAGTATGCCTTTAGTTGAGTACTGAACGTGGATAACTGCATGGTGACAAAGTGGTAGACCATTCCACAATCTCGATGCACTTAAAGAGTTGATCACCTAGAAGAGAGCGTGTTCGAGGACTCTCAAGCAGGTATTAACATGCAGACCGCAAATTAGTTCGAGGGTTATAAACAGTCAATATGACTGAAATGTACACATGGGGCATATCCATGCGTTGTCTTCCATGTTAATACAATAATTTCGTATTCAGTTCTTGGTATACTCATTTGTAATATAATGCCTTTATAGAATGTAACCATGGTGATGTGGAGAAGTGTTAAAAAAAATCTCCAGCCCTGTCTGTTTCACCACCTCTCAATGATTTCATCACTGAGATGAAATGGGAAGAAATAAAGATAGCAGGAGGGTAAGAAGAGAGAGAGAGGGAGAGAGAGAGAGAGAGAGAGAGGGGGGGTGGGGTCGAGAAAGAGAGAAAGAGAGAGAGAGAGAGAGGTGACAGAGGAGAAGGGAGAGATATACAAGCACATGAAGACAGGTTGTGAGGAGAGGGAGACGAATAGATGAAGACAACTATAGAGATTGACAGGAAAATGAACGCGTGTTTGAAACAATAACGCGTCTATAGGATTGTACTATGGGGAGGTATTACGGTAAATGGATAATTATCATCTTGTTCCTTTTTTAAAATAAATAAATCAGCATCTGCTTCAGGGAAATCATAATAGGTTAATGAAATATTCAAAATATTAATCGAGGACGGTTTTTACTGTATTATTAAAGGTTATTATTTAAGCTCGACACTTACTGAAATACATGATATTCATATTTTCTTCATCAATTAATCATATACTCTCTTTATCTTCTAGGGTACAGCGGAAAGCGATCATTCAGTCTAGAACCTGAAGATCATGAAACAGTTTCAAAGGATGAGGTAAATATAATAGACGATTACTACATAAATGTACTTCCTTTATCAACAATCCAAATACAACAAAAAATACAGATTTTCATATTTAAACAGTACAACTCAAAAAGAAATACAATGGCAGATTGACGATATAATGAAAATAAGAGAGATGGAAACACATGCAAAAACATACTCAGCACTCTGTCGGTGACATGTGAAGGTTTTAGGCGAACATACCAATAGTGTCATGAGAGAAATAGGATGATATATTTTGCGACCGAAAATATTGATCCGAAGATCGAATAACAGAATCTAGTTTTGAAAGTGGTTTCGGGCTATACCAGTATGATACTGGTTTTCCCGGCCAATTTCGCATTTTTGCCAATCCAATTCATTTAGTTTGCATTCAGTTTTGAACAATTTAGCCCTGTCTTTCTATTCGATAGTTCAAATCCATGAGCCGTGCCTACAAATTCGTATTTTAGTCAGTCGAATTAACGTGTTTGTCATTCAATTCATGTTTTATGGACGCTTTTCGTCAAAAAATTGTTCATTCAGTTTAAGCATGAATTGATTAATTGGTACTGCCGTTCGTATACATTCAAATTCTTTTTGGAGCAACCAATCAAAAGCACTTCGTTCATTTAAATAAGTCCAATTTTCAAATGATTCCCTTTAAAATAATTCAAACTATATTTTGCAAATAAGTGCTATATGTTGTGACTTAGGCATGATTTTTTTTTTTTTCAAATATGCTTCGATTTTTTTGACGTATAATGAAGATGATTCTAGCAATTTAGATGTAGGTAATAAGCATGAAATTGAAGGATATTTATTGGTGTCTAGTGTAGGGGCGGCGAGACCTAACTTTATGAAAACAATTCTTTCATTGATATTTGAATAAAACAGTCCATATCATCTTTATATGGCACTTTGAGGAAGAAAAAAAATGAAAACCAGAAATAACCTCTCAAAACTGAGTCAGTAGAGCGTCCGCGTCACAACCGGGAGGTCGTTGGTTCGAACCCCGGCCGCGTCATACCAAAAGACGTTAAAAGATGGGAGTTGTTGCTACCTTGTTTGGCGTTCAACAAAAAGGAATAGAGCAACGTCGATCTGGCGCTGCTCAGTGGCTGCCGGGCTCACGATCAATTGGGCAAAAAGAATTTCCGTTTCGGTTTAATAAAATTTGGAGTGGACTATTAGGCTATTATCATTATTATTATTATTACTATGTCCTTCATCGTATATTTAAAGTGTTGTTGATTATATAGTATAATGCATATTGGTATTCTTACTAAAGCCGTATAAGACCATTTCGTGTAGTTCTTGGTTGTATGGCTTTTATTTTTTTAAATCAATTTCTGTCTGTAATAATAATAATAATATACAGCATTTATTATGCGCCATCGATCTAGTAAACTATTCTAAAGCGCAGAGGGATAGAATTAGAATGAGATAGCACTAGTACTAGCAGTGTGCGCCTGTCTGTCCGCCTCTCTGTCTTTCTCTCTCTCTCTCTCTGTCTGTCCATGTGTGTGTGTGTTTCTCCCTCATTTTCCCTCTTTCTCTTTGTTTGACAATTTCAAAACTTCTCTTGATCGTTGTTCGTACCTTCATTACCTTAATAACAGTTAAAACAGTAATGTTAGTGATGTAGACGATGATGCTGATGATAATAGTAATAATGGAGAATTCCCCCTCATCGCTTGTGATATTCATGAACCTTTCTACCAGAAACTATCCTATTTCTAAATTTTCCGAGCGAGCGAGGACAAAACACTTCACCGTCTTATTTCTTATGATCAACTTACCCGAAGGATTATATTTTTAAAGCATCTCGCTGTTTCTGATACTTGTATTTCGTGAAGTAGACGTTTTCCAAAATACCTTTTTTTTAAATAAATAACTAAATATGAATTAAAAATATAATTGAATTTCTCTCGCGGTACCCCGGTTAATTAAAATGTTAGTGATTCTCATTATTTCACATGTCTCACGCAATAAAATGTTAAGACTGTCAATGTTGTACCAACGTTAGCGCTTCACATAACAGTATTATCCTGGAAGTGCATTTTCGAGTAACCTATCTTCTTTATCACATATTGGTTCTTTTCCTTTATCTCACCCCTCGCTCTCATCTCTTTTTTGGGCCATTCGATGGGGCGTGCCACTGGGCGTGCACAACTATGGGGATACATTCCTACCCTTCAATGACCTTCATGAGCACACTTCCTCCTAATTATTATTATTATTATTATTTTTTTTTTTTGGGGGGGGGATTTTGAGGCATCTGATCTATTAGCTATGAGAGGCGAAGAAAATAAGGAAACATTATCTATATTTACAAGAACTTCATTAGATGCGATATCGACAATGGAACGGAATAAATCAAAATCATATCATTGTTAACGAATTAAAAAAGAAGTTTAGGTAGGGGCCTACATAAGCAAAATCCATGTAAAATTGAATAACGTAAAATTATATATTACTAAAGTGACTACCCATTTGCGAATGCGCGAGATGAACTTGAATGAATCTTAGCACGAGACGGAATGAATTTGCATGATAAATCTCATGTCCGATACGTAAGCTTGGATGACTGAAGTGCAAGTCAAAGGGCAAGTCCACTTGAAAAATAACTACTTTCAATAAAAGCAGAAAAATCAGACAAACCAATTAAAAAAAGTTTGAGCAAAATCGGATAACTAATAAGAAAGTTATGAGGTTTTAAAAAAGTATGTAAAAATATGGAACAATGAGAATCACAACACAATTTGCCAAGATGGTTATCAGTTTGTGACGTCATGTCCTCACAACTTATTAACTGCTTTATAAAGTTTAATCCCATTAATTTCCCTTTTTATCCCTCAAAAATTGATTTCCCCATGCCTTTGCCCAGGTTATATCATTTATATCATATTGCGTGCATGATATTTCCCAAAAACTTTTGTTAATTTTGAAGAATTTATACTATTTTCTGAATATTGTATTTCATAATTATTGATTTGTATATACAAAGTTGATCAACATTTAATTTTCATGATTTAATGAGACATAAATTACTCTTTATTTGTGCATCCACACATAAAAATATTACTAATAATCTAACTTGGATGCTGGTGTGAAGAAATAAGATTTTTAGCGTGAAAATAGGAAATTTATGTTACCAATATAAAGAAAATAATTAGTGGATAGTGAGGACCCTAGGTCTCAGACTCATGAGCGAGTTGCCAATTTGTGTAGTGATTTTCAAAGTTTTTCATGCCATTAAAAACTTTTTTATTAGTTATCCGATTTTGCTCAAACTTTTTTGATTGGTTTGTCTGATTTTTTCTGGTTCTATTGAAAGTAATTTATTTTTTGAGTGGACTTGGGCTTTATTCGAAAATGGTGTTTGCGCTAAATTGAATGAACGCTCAATATCAAATGGACTAAAAAAAAAGTTTGCTGGAACTATCAAACTAGTTGTTGCGTAATTTTAAGTGATTTCAAATTGATTTGAACTTTCCGCCAAGTTTAATGTAGTATAAAAACAACGAGTAAAATGATATCATGAAATGAAAACGAAATTATAAGAATAGTCATAACTTTACCAAATGACCCATGGGATCTAAAAAATCAGTATTGGTTATCTCTTCATTTAAATATATGAAATAATCACATAATCATAGTCAACAAAAATCTAGAACAAACAAGATTAAACTTGTAAATACTTCGTAATAACAACTAAGAAGACATAAATTACAGTACATAAGAAGTTTAACACTATTTTATCCATTTTCAAGTTATACATAATCATGATATCATAGCTCGCTTCCATTTCTATAAGACTCTTAAAAGTGATATATACCTCTCATAAGTTCAATTTTGAAGTTTGTAAGTTCTGAATGGCTTTTTAAGTAGGTTGGTTAGTAATTTCAGAAGTTTCTGGTTCCATTAAAATAAAAACATTCGCCAATTTTGTATAATATATAATGTATACAATATCACCACCACCTTCATTTTAGATGTCACTTTCTGATCTAAATCTTAATTTTTATCATTTTGCGTGTGTCAGGTATGTCAATTAGGTGCAACATGAAACTATGTGAGGTCAGCGCAGAAATGAAATGCATTGTACATCAATCAGGCTGACGTCAATAATAAGAAAGACCAATCAAGAAAACTTAAGCTATGGTCACAAATCAGAGCAGCGACCGACCGATCAATAGCCTGCTCGGTCGCTGCTGGAATTACGCATCGCCCAGCAGTTAGTTCGGCGCCTGGGCGGCGACCGCCCATGCACCGAGCGTATTTTGGGCGGCGAGTGAAAAGTGAGCAGGCGCCGCCCAAATTTTAACTCCGCGCTAAAACTTCAGCGGCGACCGGGAGATGCCCTAAAAACGAGCGGTGCCTGAATGGCCGCCACTCGGTGGCCGGGAAGCCGCCGGGCAGAATTGGTTAAAAACTCGCCGCTCGGCCGCCGAGCAGGCTACTTTTGGGTTATGTGACCATAGCATAAGAGGAAACAATCGTGTTTTGTTTTCTTTTTCCTTTAGTACATGCCTCGATTCAGCAGCCGAACCTGTCTTCTAGATTCTGTATTTGAGTCGCTGTCAGAAAAAGGGAGAGATCGAGTAATGAAGGTGAGAACAACAATCAAGAGCAGTTTCGAAATTGTCAAACAGAGAGAGAGAGAGAGAGACAGAGACAGGGAGATGGACAGACATACGCACATTGCTAGAGAGAGTGTGAGACAGAGAGAGAGAGACAGACAGACAGAGACAGAGACGGACAGACAGCGAGAGACAAATAGAGAAAGAGAGAGAAAGAGAAAAAGAGAGAAACAGAGAGAGAATGACACACAACACATACACACATAGATAGAGAGAGTGAGAGACAGACACACAGAGAGAGAGACAGAGAGGGACAGAGACATAGAAAGAGTCAGAAACAAAGAGAGACAGAGACAGAGACGCAGAGAGAGAGAGAGACACACACACAGAGGGAGGGAGGAAAAGAAACCAATGATTGGAAAAAACCAAAGGGGGGGGGGGGGTGAACCCCCACCCCCCCCCACCCTGCGTACGCCCCTGGCCCTACGTGTATTCAATGTCTGTGATATGGTGTTATATTGCGCTTCAAAATGATCAAGAAGTGCCTCAAAAAGTAAAAGCCTTTGAGTGACCGGTTTTTACCATACTCGATTTTTCCCCCAATAGATTGCAGTGTTATGAAAACCGTTTTGCAAACGCAAAATTTGATTTCGATTTTCAATTATTAATATCTTGATAATCAGACAGGCGATTGGCTCGTAAAAGTCATAGGGTTTCTGACTGACCTAAAAGTTCATAATTATCATTGCAGCATGAGCTAAAACAAAGATTTTTTTAAAGGATCTACATGTAAGACACAGTTACCGGATCACTTTAAACCTAGTTAAGAAGTATTTTGGAAGTGATCGAGTGTGATTAGAAAGGTATTCAATTTTTGTGGAATGTTTAGTCAGAGACACCCACTTGTGAAGATTAAGGTATATGTGTTCGACTCTATTTAAAAAAAAGTAAATTATTGCTGCTTGGCAATTCCTGACAATAAAAGTAAAATGAATTTGAATAGTCTTAGTAGAGATTATGTGATTGCAACTAAATCTTTTACCCCTACCATGCAGAGTAGAATATGAATATAGAGCGCATTAAGAATGATATGGGCATATCATACCTGGGAAAATGGAGTTGAGGGAAAGGACAAGCCTAAGTGACGAAAAAAAAATATATAAACATTAAAGGCAAACATTCATCTAGTAAAAAGGTCACTTTAAATTCAAATTTTAATTCTTTGCTGAATCCATACGAAACCTGCTGAATCCATACGCACGTGAAGTAGATATAAGAGGGCTACACATTGCAGCCTAACTTTTAAGATGGATTTAATAATGTATTCCCCACCCCTTTCTCTAATTTTTCACAGGCCCTTCTGGAGTCAGAATGACACCATCTTGAGCGTCGGACATCAAGGAAGACATCAGTTAGTCCTGTCACAGGACGAGGATCATTTTTGCAACTCATTTTGGATTGACAAAGAAATGCTTCAAACACTTCGAAAATTCCGGGGTGCAAAAATAATCCTCCGCTTATCATTTTAACTTCTACCATTCCTAAAAATGAAAAAGACATTTGGATATTATACTATGAAGGTTTTACATTGATTTTTTTTTAAGGCAATAAATTCACGTAGATGAATTCCCGATACCATTTCTAATGTCTTTAAGTAAAAGCAAAGTTACCTTATTTTCCTTGATTGAATTTACCCAAATATGAATTGAAGTTACCTTCACCTTTCATCGCTAAATATTCATTACTACATTTGTGCACAATGGTCACACCATAAACCTATGATTAAACCCTGTCTTTACATCTCAATGTTATAGTCTCCACGAGGCCAGCATCTTTGTTAACGCATCAGTATTTAAGATATTGTATATCCTTCAGAAATTATGATATTACATAACGTATAATATACTTGTGTTTACTACTTAAAGTTTTCGTTAGATATTTACGAAATCGCCTGTTGTGGTGATTCTTAAAAAATTAAAGAAGAGGAATTCCTTAAGAAATACAAATTAAAAATTCTTTATTGATTTTTATTTGGTGTTAAATTTTGAAATGGTTTGACCTTATTCCTGCTTTAATTTAAGTGAACAGTAATTGACAAAATGGTTTCGAGCTGTGCTTTTTTACATGGTTATGACGGTCGTTAAGACTCTCAAAAATCAACGCCAAGGGCAATTTAAATACCAAAAGCGTATTGCCCATAGTAATGATGTTCGCACATTTCAAAAAGTGACGCACATGGCAATTAAAAAAAAGGGTTGATTGATATCGCGGGAGTTTTAGCGATCGTGTTGTTTGTTTTAAAGTACTATTAAACATGAAGGAGTGATTTACAGTAAAATGTACAACTAAAGCCAAACACCGGGTGAAAATAGGAAAAATTCGATTTCCCAATAGTTATGCTAAATAGTGTTTCTTGTAAACATAAGGTGTTAAAAGATATTACATAGATTTAAATGATGGCTTCTAGCTTTGTGATGCTTGCAGCTAAACTAGGCGACATTTTTTTTTTTAAGGCATAGATTTAAAGATAAAGTTAAGTTCTGGTGATGCCATTGCATTGGGAAAGAAACGTGGAATCGATTAAAAAAATAAATGATCGTTCCTCCCAGTCCCCCTTTAAAAATAAAAAAATAGAATAAATAAAAAAATAAATTTATATATATATAAATATATATATATATATATATAAATGTGTATATGTATTTACATATTTATATATAAATACGAATACATATATATACATTTGCATTTACATTGATGTTTATCTTTATACTTTTAATATGCTTTGACTTTGCTATATTACCATATGCGAGATTAGTATATCACTGGTTGCTTTATTATGTTTAAAAAAAAAATATTCTTAAAACCGCATTATTAATCTCGCTGAAATTAAGTAATGTAAACAACATTATTTTGTTGTCATCCCATGCTCACTGTCTCCCACGAGGTTGGAATTGAAATAGGGTCGTGTTGTCGCGGTCATCTCGTGGGGAGGGGTAGATAAACATTAAATATATTGTTTTACTATCATGTTTTTTCTTTTCGTTTTCCTTTTTTTCTTTGAAAGTAAGATAAAGGAAAAAAAGTTAAAAGTTTTACGAGTAATTTAATTTATTTTCAACCCTGTATTATATTCCAAAGGAGACGAGAAGTAATACGTTAATGTTTGTCATTCCTGGTTATTGTCATTTGTACTCTTTCACTCAATTATCTATGTTTAACTATCATTTGGAAATATGTTAAATAATGTTATAAAATAAAAATTGAGAATGATCCTATATGTTTGGATTTTAACCAATAACATTTAAACTTGAATTGAATTGTAGCATATAAGTATTGGAGCGTACTGTACAGTTCTGGAATCATCAAAATGATAAGAAATTTGGTCCAGTCTTGGTAAAAGGAACAAGCATTGTTCACAGAAAGATGTATATGGGACTACACAAACATGTTGCATGCAACGTAATGTGGTCCTTATTTTTAAGCAGTTACATAACATATTTAGTATATAATGGCATTTGAAGAGCCATGCTTTTCAGGGAACATGTTTAATCTGATGTTCTTTCACTTGCATAATAACCATGAAAAAGCTCACAAATTATTTTTCACCTCTCCCCAGAACTCAACCTTCTCTTTAAGTTTNGGGGGGTGAGCTGGTTCTTACAGGACACTCGGAAGCCGTCTGTCAACTATGACCTACTCCACGATGATGCATTCGCCTTCTGTCTCTCAGATAACATTAATATATAAATGTTAATGATGGCTTAAAGATTTTCTTGTTGCCACTGTTAAAGCCACAGATTTAAGGTGTTAATAGAGATAACATAAATTTTAATGATGGCCTATAGCTTTGAGATGTATACAGCTGAACTGAGCGGAATCTTTTTCTTGTAGCCACTGGTTAAAAGTGATCCTGTTGCTCAGCGTGGGTAGATGATATAGAGACAATTACCTCACTGAGCAAGATGGATTAGCTAAATACAATCTGTCAGCGGATTGTCAGAGCATTAGTGTTATGTAAAGAACAGGGAACTTTTCTAAGCGCAACATGGTTTATAAAATCTTATCGCTAAATGGCACATTTGTCATGTTCTCAAAGTTATTTGCATCACCCATTATCAAGTCGAGGTAATTCAAATGGAAAACTGTTTGTGCTTAGAATCATATCATTCTGAATACAATATTATAATATTTTATTAATTTGATATTTATATTAAAATTAAAAGCATATTTGTATGAACTGAGGCACCCCCCCCCATTCCGTAGCCTCAAATGCATTTTTGGGTATATATATATATATGTATATCAACCAAGTTCCTTTTACTTAATAAGCACTAATTTTGTAATAATGTTTTGAGATGGAAAAATAAAGATTTTCAAGATTATTAACTGATATTCAATTCTAATTTTTCATTCATTCAGTTACATGTCTCAATTTTATATAATTAATTTTGTTTATCTGTCCGGTTTTTTTTCCTCAAAAAAAGATCTAAAATTAATGTAGCATTCCCATATGGAAACGTGTATCATTCGATCAGTCATACTTGCGTGCAGAGAACAAATAAGCACATTTGCATGAAAAAGTAAAGTTTTTTAAAAAAGTGCGTTACTTTCCTGCTTTGGGTAACCTTTCGAAAAGTATAATATCAACAAGATTATATGCACCCTTTCTGTACTTTTGTCGGAAAAAATAGTAATCCAGCACAATGTCGTCTGTTTTTGCGTTGAAAAAGAGCAAAATATCGAGTTTCAATTGCACTTCTGCCACTCTCGCAAGCCCTCACCCTTTCCATTGTGGTCAGTCGGCTTTGGGGTTAGCGGCTAATCATCTAATCGTTAGCTCCTCTTCTGGTATTAAACTTGTTTTAATTAGTTGTATATTGTTGTAGGAATTTACCTATTCACACTAGCTGCCTGATGAAGCCAATTGCAAGTAACCCCTGTACACAACACTGTGTGGGAGTTAGTTTGTGGTCAACATCTTTTATAAGACAAATCCAAGCAAACGTTTCCATATGCTCCCCCGGCCGTTTATAATTGGGATATTTTCATGAATAGAGAAAATAAGAATGTGAGACCTGTCTTCTTGTTATTGATATGCACTTATCGAAAGAATAATGCCAGACTCAAAACACATTACCAACTCCACCCACATCTGCACCCACACGCCCGCCTACTCAACTACAAACAAAACCCTTACTCTCTAACGAGCAAACACACACGCAAACACTCTCTGCCATACGTTCGCAAGCGCGCACACACACACACACACACACATGCGCACACACACGCACACACACATGCGCACGCACACACCCACACATGTAATCTCCTATTACAACGCACTGCGCGGGGAACTAGGCTGTAGCCAAACAGAAGTGACCGATGCAAGGGAAGTACATGTACTCACAAACACACTTGTTCCCTCACAAACACCAGCTACAACATCGAAATAAAATAATCACATTCAAAGTTTCCAATCTAATTTGAAAGCCATCTTTATTTACATTTGATGTGTACCTATGCTAATATAATAGACATGAATTCAGTTCGTATATGACATTGTTGTCTAAGATATAAGGTATAGACATTGATTTTAATTATTCAAAAATCACCGGTAGAAGGTAAAAATAAATGTAAAAGAGAATAAAAGAAAACGAAAAACGAACTCTTAACATTTTACTTCTTCAGAGAAAGGATTAACATACTGTTTAAAAAAATTATACCACAGAAACAAATCTTTGTGTTCGATCAACATATTTAGCGAAACAAATAAAAGGCCCAAAAAAATAAACATAATCATAAAATCAAAACTTTATAAGAAAAAGGCATTTAAATATCATCACGGATAAATTCTTATCATTTTAAATACTTTTTTTAAAACCCAACTTATGGAATTATTTTGACAATGATTTATTCCTAATAGATCTAGATAATAGCATACATTCTCAGAATTTATTGAATAACAATTTGCAGTGTTTGTTTTGCTAGACTGCTAAAGCATTTATATGCTGCTAAGCTAGGGGACCTACGCCCTTAATTCATAAATGACAGTAATGAGGATTAATGCCCAACAAAAGGGCACTAATATGGCACATCGTTCAGTTCGGTCACTTTGTATTATGATTTAAAGATATAGGACCAACGAGAGAATAAAGATCACACACTATCCTTTCAAATAACACAGTAAGAAGCGTTTGAGCAACATTTTCCGTTTAAAAACATGCTAAGTAGAGGGTTAAATACAGCTTGTAATAAGCATTATAAATCACATCCGAATACCACTCTAAGAAAAATTCCTCGATGAGCCCGATGAAAGCGCTCTGATCTAGCGCCATCTGTCGGTGCAAAGTACTTATTAATTGATCTATTCATGGGTATTTTGGACGAACTTAAATAGTCGCTTTGTTGTATTTAGATTTCAAACATTGATCAATTATCATTTTCATACTCATGTAAATCCATGATATTCTATTCTAGCTGTTTTTACATCTACAGCAAGACTATCAACTATAACTTAACTGCTAAAGTAGGAACCAACATTATAATAAAAAGCTTACACTACTGAACATAATTATTCCAGTCTAATATTGCACAACCTGAATAATGGCATAGAGCTTTGATGAAGATTACGTGAAACAGAAATGAAATAGGCCTTAATATATGATACATTTCTCACAAAACACGCATTTACGATGATTGTTTTGATATATATATATATATCTTGTACACTTAAATAGTGAGAGAATATACATTATGCAATACATATGATAAAAATAACTGTTCTCCATGCATCATTATTTGATCTTCAATCAGCTTACATTACCAGAGAGTGTTACACATTGATGGAAAATGGCATGTACAGACTGTTCACAATATTATTCAGGAAAGTACATAATTAACTCTGTTTTGATTCAATTAAAGAAATTTATCATTTCAGTTTGTCCCTACCTAGGGCTTTGCTTTTGAAGCTGTGAGTACTGGTGTGCTTTCTCACACCTGAAGAAATAATGATAACAATAACAATAAAAACGTTACCTATAAAGCACTTACCACCGAAGTCCGTAAGCGCTACAAAGCAATAGTTTTCAAATATTATCACACAATTTGACACAATACCGGTGGCAAACGCCTATGTTTAATCAGGGACTGCTATGTGTCACGTCCCTTCACGCATATTCAATATTCATATTTTGTAGACAATTTTGCATTCATGTACACTGTATCATTAATTGTTTGGATCTAAATTAAAGCTCTGAAGCAATGTTGAATATCGCTAGAAAACACGATTATCAAGCATACGTTAGCTCACATGAGAAAACGATTTCATATTCAATACAAACACAGGATTTCTACTTTCATGCATTAATAAATATCAATTAATATCTAGGGAATACAGGATCAGTATATAATTATACTATCCTTGTTATTTCATATACCTTGTAATTTGAAAAAGCTTCGGCCCGCTTTGATCCAACAAATAATCAAGAACTGCAAACTGAAAAGATCAAAGCGGATTAAAAGGTCAATACCCCCACAGTATTGGGGCTTGAAGCATTTTTTCATGAGAACGATACACATCATTTCCTTACATTCCTTATTTTTAATGTTGTGTAGATTTTGTTAATACATTCAGAATTGTTGCACCGTTCATTATCATGCAGAAAATACACTGTTATTATCAAGATAGGAAGTGCTCAAAATTTTCTTTTGAATATTTGTCATGAATTGAATGTAGATTGCTGACATTAACTATAACGTGTTACATTCATATTCGATAATGTGTTAAAATTCACAAGGAAAATAAAAAACCGTGATATATTCACTCCCTATAGAGATTTATATTCCAGAGGACTCTAACGGACACCTTTACTGGCTGTAAAACAAAAAGCCAACACTTGGAGGAAGTACTCTACCATGGCGCCATCTTGAGTTAAGCAAGAGACAGACACGACTGATCGCCACACAAATTAGCCCTAATTGCTTTTCACAAATACTTTTAGATTATACTTCTACCAATTCTATGAGTTAAATTAGCGCACGATCATTGTAATCTACTGCGTGGGTAATCCAGGCTAACAGGGGATTTCATTGTATTGCGTGGAGGGGTTCTTAATTATTTTCTTTAAAAAAAACATCTCAAGACTTTAGGCCTGTTACTTAATTGGTTGGCTTAATAATGAGACAAGAAATGAATGTGAAGTGATGAAAATTGTTGGTTAGGTTGTTGTCTTACCAAATACTCGTACTTCGAATCTCCCTATTTTCTTCTAGTTCTACTAAGCAGATCTACAATTATCATTTTATGCAATAATATGCTATTACAATAATACTATAGTATGCGATAAATTAAAGTGTTCTATACATAACGGACAGTCGATGACACACTAATAGAGACCTCTGTTCCTTCTATTTATTTAAACATCTTTCTTATGATCTTCGATTTGACCTTCTTAAAACGGGTAAGTCTCTAATATCTTCCCATTTTTTTTGCCTTGCACTTTTTGAATCTTCTATACCTGTATTACTCTGCCATGCAGCATGGTCTTAGCTACTCTTTTTTTGTTGTACACGGCTTTCGTTCAGTCCGAATGAAAGAGCATATTCGTTTTGAATATTCAACACTATCAAAATGTTTCATAAAACCTAAAATCGTTCAGTTTGTTAAACATACCCCCTCCCTTCATATATTCCATTAAGTAGGCCTACTTCTGATATGTATACTAAAGGCGAAAATTATTCACTTAATAGAATGTATCTGCAAAAATGTTAAAGTTGAAAGTTAAAACACACAGACTAGACTCATGGAAATTATTGTACACATTTAAATCTAAAATAGGTACCTTTGACCACTTTCTCTATTATCTTAATGACATTCTCTTGATAAAGGGCACAAAGCATAATTTAAAAAACACGCACCAAACTGATTCTTAATAGGATTATTTTCTCCAATACACGGTGGAGAGGCCTATTGAGGTGGAGAAGTTGAAACTTTGCAAGGTATCTTCGCATGAATATTCAAATAATGATGAACCTGTACTCGATTATCATGAAGAGTGGGATAGGAAACGTGGAATGAATAAAATATAGAATCCACTATTGATTTCTTTGATGAAGTAATACTTTGTTCGTAATAGTTTGACAGGTCTCAACCGATAATTGAACTCGTTCATCAAACTAGATTGCACGAATTTCATAGTGCATAACATCGGTCACCTGCCGGATATAGCAACTCTTCACATCACACATTTAATTGGCCTCCCACTCCTAATTATCATTAAAAATCCATTGCAGTTAACAAAGAGAAACTATATTTTTTGAAAAAAATGACGACGATTTATGATGACAGCATTTGAAGAACAACTGATGACAGGAGGACATGAAATCAATCAAAAGGAAATGCTATGAACAAACGAAATAGGAGACCTTATCTTCAGTCGTAGTCAACCCATCGCATTATCACCTGCAAAAGAACGAATCAGAGATAAATACAGAGAAATGGAGTGAGGGAGAGATAAAGGAAGAGTAAGAGGGAGAGACAGAGATGGATTTGGGGGATAAATGGGTAGGGGAGAAAAGAGCGATTTAGATTTGAAATCCTTTTGCCTTTTTTGTAAGGCAACGTATATCTATGCACGGTACAATAAGTTACTATAAATGGCGAGACCACCCCTCCAAATAACTTACTTTCAATAGTATAGTAGTGAGCAATAGTCGGATAACTAATAAGAAAGTTACGAATGTCTTTAACATGAAAAATAAAACAAATCACAAGACGAATTGGCAACTCAATCATGAGTCTGTGGCGTCATTGCCTCACTATCCACTAATTGTGTTCTTTATATTGATAATATAACTTCCCATTTCCCCCCTGATAATCTTATTTCCTCACACAAGCATCCAAGTTATATTGAAAGTAATATGTTTTTGTGTAGATGCCATAATGTAAAGTAATTTTTTTTTTTTTTTAAATCGTGACAAATGGGAATTTTGGTAAAGTATTTATTATAAAAATCAATAATTCTGAATAAAAAATAGTATTAATTTTTTCAAAGTTCATTAAAGGTTTTGTGTCATGCACGCAATATGATACAAAGCATATGGTCCAGCAAAGGGACGGGGGAAATCAATTGTTTGGGATAAGATATATAAAGCAATTGATAAATAGTGAGGTATGACGTCATAATTTGATAACCAAATTGTTTTTTTTTTTAGTGGTTTCCGGAGTTCCACAGTTTTTCATACTTTTTCAGAAATTCATAACTTCAGTTATCCGATTTTAGTCTATTTTTTGGCTCTGTTTCTCTTGTTTGTCTGTATCTATCGAAAGCAAATTATTTTTGGAGACTAAGCCTTTTTGTAAGTACAGATTTTTGTTTTTAAATCTATGCATGTGGGTGGGTGTTTGAGAGCATTTCAATAAAAAGCCAATCCCATTCCTATAATTAAAATATTCAAAATGAAAAACACGTACATGGAATCATTTTATAATCCTCACTGCATACTCAAATGATTAGAAAATGGCTAATCCTTTTCAGAGACTCGTATTCTTACGTCAAATAACTCAGCCTTGCCCTTTTCCGGTAATTCTTCCAAGATCTCGTCAAATACGCATCCTAGCTCCTAATAGACAAACAGGAAAAAACAAAGAAATTATGCAAGTGTAATTGTTTTAAAATAATCTTAAGTGCACAATGATGAGAAGGAAACTCATACATGTATTTAACGCACATTTACTGGATGGGCCACTTCCAACCAAACGATATCGCCACGAATCCAATTCATAGATTTATCGAGGCACTACAATTATTGTAAGCCATTGGGACTTTGGGAGGAGGTTACTGTTGGCAACCAAGTAGCAGTAATATTCTATTTTGGTTGGCATTCCCTATTCGGTTTTATTGCAGTTGTTGGATTTAGCTGGGGTCTCGGGTAAAATAAGTTAATATTTCTTTTGTAGCCCGATCTGTTCGTAGAATCACTCAATTTCTGGAAGTCAGTACCTTGGCTGGACTATAATCACTGATATCTAACCAGTCACGTGATTTATATTTAATAGAAAATGGAACCCGTTATATAAAGTTTCTTCTTCAACTTCAAAGGATCTTATATATAAGATTCTCGAGGTCATTCGTAATTGATAAAAAGGCTGAGAAATAGATTGAAGCAATTAGTTAAGAATTAAGAATACTTGTTATGCATTTCTATTGGGGGCGCCCACACCCCCTGCGTACGTGCCTGCTCGTCTAAATATAGTTTTCCCCTCACACGCAAAGCGCGGAAGCTGTTACTTTCATTAAATAATTTGAGAAAGAAGGCGATTCGTTGTACCGTTTTTGACTCGTAATCCTGGTCTGAATTTCAAAAATGTTTTTCGTCTGCTCCTTTTTCTTCATGCGTACTTTTCTTTAGGTTTAGGCATTTGATTACGGCCAGATAAACATATTTTCTTACTTTATTTGTGACACTGGCAGGACACTGATTGGCGTGAGGTCTAGCGGGCAAAGCCCCCAGAAAATCAAGAGTTTTAGGCACTTAATTGCGATCAGATGAGTATCAAGGGGTCTCCGCAAGGGTCCTTGGTTGGGTGCCGGGGGCAGAGCCCCCGGAAGCTCGGGGGTTTTAGGTGTTTAATTACGGTCAGATGAGCATTTTTTGATACCTTATTTTGTTGTGACACTGGGAGTTAACTATTTTCTTTCTTGATCTCTTTCTTTCTATTTCTCTTTAAAATTATTTTTCAAAAATTGGGGGGAGCTTGAGGCTCCCGATCTTCGCCATTCCGCGGGCCCTGACATGTAGGCATCTTAAGAAGCATTTTTCTTGCCTGGCTGTTAATTTACAAACGCATGAAAAAAAGTATAATTTACCAAAGAATGAGGAAAAATTTCAGCATTATGTGTAAACCACCGTTATGGAATAAGAAATAAACCACGTTTAAATTCTATTTCCCCCGAGCCCCCTCCTCGATCAATACGCCAGTGCCCCGCCCCCTCCCGATCTACACTTTGTTGGCGGAAAAATCTGATCTCCCCTACCTTTCTTCTTTCTCTTGTTTTCTTTCCCTTGCCCTCCTCTTACCCTTTTCCTTCCCTTACTTCTCTCACTTTTAGGTTTTATGGGGGGAGGGGGAGGGGGAGGGGGAGGAAAAGTGAGTTCGGCCCCCACCCTTCTCCACACGTTGTTGGCGGGATTACCTGCAAATTATCTATTTCCCCTTCTTTTCACCTTTTTTGTCCGGTCACTTTTAGCTCTCCTTTTTTCATTTTCCTTCTTTCTCTCTTTTTTTTTCTTTTTAGCGTGGCGGGGGGAGGCAAGGGCATTTTGCCCTATCCCCACCCCGATCCACAACTTGTTGGCGGAAAAATTGCAACTGATATCCCCTTCTTTCTATTTCCTTCCTTCTCTCTTATTTTTTTGATTGGGGGAGGGGGAGGCGAGGCTCTTTCGCCGCCCCGATCGCTTCTTCCCCCTTTTCTTTTCTTCTTCCTCCTCTTTCTTTCTCTCTCTCTCTCTCTCTCTCTCTCTCTCTCTTTTTCCTCCTTTTTTTCCCTTCTTTTTTGTCTTCTTTTTTTTTCCTGCCCCCCCCTGGTTTCGCGCCTGACCTAATGAGTTTGATTTCAACATGCGTTTTCAACTGTTAAAAAACGCCTTTAGCAAACTTATATTAATAACATTCTTATGATTTAATACAATGGTTGTTGTTCATCCGTACGACTTTCTCCATTTCATCAAACTCTTGATGTGAAATCTTAACAAATACTCATTGCATTTTGAAGAAAGAAGAGCACGTGAAAAAACAACATATTCCATATTGAGCATTATGTATTAGTCTCTACACATTTCATTATTTTTGTCTTGAAGTTGAATGAATACATAAATATTAAAGAATATGATACTTTAATCACCTCTTGTGTCCTTTTTTGCACAGCCAAACCGATTTCTTCTGCAGGATTGTAATTTCTTTTATCTGTAAAAAAAACAAAAACAAAAACAGAAAACAGAAATGAAAAATGTCATCGTTATAACTTTTACAAACTATACATGTTTTGCTGAACACTGTCAGGATGACGTCAGGATGACGTGGATAATTATTAGTAAATAACTCTATGAACGAATTCATAACTAAATTTAATGTTTCGTTTCTTTTTTTTCTTGTATTAACTATCATAATTATCATTATCAAAGTAAACTACACAAATCCGTGGGCCTTGTTTGAGGCTAATACAGAGCTTAGATTTAATTTAAAAACACATCTACAACAAGTTACAACTGCCACTACTAATTATTTTACTTCTACTACTACTACTACTACTACTTCTACTACTACTGCTAACTACTACTACTAATACTACAACTACTACTACGACTACTACTACTACTACTACTACAACTACTAATTTTACCACAACCACTACCTCTACTATGAAAGTTTAATGTTACTTCTACTGCTACTACATTGCTTCGACTTTTCCCAATATTAAACAAATAATACAAGTTAAAGGAAGTTGATTAAGAAATTAAATCAACCCTATACTATGCAATAGAATATAAATAAAAAGGAACATAAGATTAGTTTCAAGCGGAGCACTTCCAAAAACAAATTTGGTAGCGACAGTATAAGAAAACAATCGACGTATACACAATGGTGACGGAAACAGTGGCGTAAAAGAGCGCATAATAGACGACGTAGACGAGTAGATAATGCTGACCCGGAAGAAGTTCCGAGGGCGCTTCCGGTCGCTTTGCTCCATGTGAGTACAGCATAGCGACTCAGACGCGCCTTCCGACTTTCATCCTAGATGTCCTGAATAACCTGATGACTGGCCAAGTTGTATGAATGAAATGTCTTCCAAAAAACATACTCTACGTGATTTGTTGCACAAAATAGAAACATCTTCAAACAAGGTACACTGTCGCTCATAAAGTATTTTAGTTTTACCCCAATTTATGGAATTATTAAAAAAATAAATACAAAATAATAGATCTAGGTAATAGTATACATTCTCAGATTTTATTGAATAACAATTTGACAATGTGTGTTTTGCGTGACTCTGTGTGCCCATGCCTTGAGCCATAATGCATGGCCGTCCAGAGGTTTATGTCGGGGACCGGGGTAAAATGCAATAAATTATTGAAAATTTATTGCATTTTTTCCTTCAATTTATGGAAAGTGCCCTCTACCCTAGCCCCCGCTGCGTACATTCATGGTTCAGTGACAAAGCAATGGTATCGTAATTTTAAGGCCACATGATCAAAACCGTGTCGATGTGCTATATTAGTGCCCCTTTGTGGGGCATTAATCCTCATTACTGTCATTTATGGCATAAGGGCGTAGGTCCCCTAGTTGATAAGAATAGTAGCATACACATGCTTAAGCAGTCACACAAAACACACATTTTCAAGTTGTTATTCAATAAAATCTGAGAATGAATACTATTAGCTAGATCTATTATTATTTAAATATTTAAAAAATAATTTCATAAATTGGGATTAAACAAAAATATTCCAACTTTATGAGCGACAGTGTATATTAAAAAAATTGGAAATGCAGTGTTGCTGAATTTTTACATTAGTATTATTTTTCTCGACTTTATTTAAATATTTTCTCATATTTGTTTATTTTTCTCATTGTCTAACTTGTGTTCTACATGGCCTTCCATTATTTTATTCACATTCATTATTCTCATGTTATTCAGCTCGCGTTCAATGGAATATAATTATGATTATGCGAATTTAAATAGAAACATCTTTAAACAAGATATAATTGAACATTTGGAAAGGCATTTAGATGGTTTTTATTTTGTTGTTATTGTTCTTTTGTTTAATGGAATATGTGGTTAGGGGTAGAAAAAAGGAAGGAATTTTAACTACTAGTGGTGACTCAGAGTAACCCAGTAACTGACATACTGTCTGGTGAATTATATCGTTCAGGATGAATGCCTTGATAACGGTATACTATCACGCTAGATTGAATGAAATTTCATGCAGTAAACATTATATCTTGCCCATTACAATTGTTACTCAATGCCTATTTAAGAAAACGAAGAGTGACATTAAGTTATTTTAATACTATGTTGTATATCTTTAAAGAAATAATTTGATTTAAAAGAAGTATGATGTATGGAACATTGAAGAAAATAATGCATGATTTATTGTTTTGGGGGCACATGTAGGGATAAATTCTGAAATTATAAGGAGAGACGAACAGGTGATAGTGTTATCAAGTTATTTTCCACCTGTCTCTTATCTTATACCCTCTGCTTAAAATTGTCGTTAAATATTTAATGATAATATGAATATTACGGCAACTGCATGTTTAACCCTAGCGCTCGTGAATGCATATGTCAAATTTAGAATAAGGATGACTGAACAAAAACACGCTTGCTATCCCAAGAGCATCTTTTAATTTATACCACCTGGCATCAAGTAGATGATCAAGTTGCTTACTCCTTACATCTTACTTCATCCAGTATGAGTTTGTTATCAAATGCGCTGGTATTCATGAATGCATTTCTCCAAATTCACACCCCGATTGCATGCCAATCGAGGACTGGAGAGTGAAATACGCCCTCAAGTGACTCGATTATCATTGAGATTCAAACGGCTCCCATAGGAATGTATTTATTACAATGTCATTGGTGAAATGCGAAAGCCTTCGGGTTTTTACCCCATTCCCTCATTCTATACCCATCCATTCTTCCACTCATCTAACCCCTTATTTGAGACGAATACTGAAAATGGAGTCAGGCAACTTTTTTAATCTCCTTAAAAACGGTCGCTCACCGTCAAGAGATATTAGGCAAAGTTCCCGTCTAGGAAACGTGATCAAAATGTGTCTCTGAATACTAGATAGGCATGGCAAACACATATGCAGATATTTCCTGATGAAGCTAGTTTTCCCCAAGCGTTCAAAGTAATTGTGCAACCGATTTCAAAAAATACAATAAAAATCCCCCTTGTTATTTTATCAGGAAAACCCGTCCGATTGGCCTTTTGGCGGGATTGTTTTTACCGGTAATTGTATTTGGAAGAAAATCTCGTACAATGGATGTCAAAAGAACTTTTCAAATATTTGAAGAAATGAATTAAAAGATAATCCAATCTTTGTAATTAGTTTATTGTATAAACGCAGAAAAACTAAGGGAAACAGAAGGGCGAAGTTTGCAAAACATCTGACCAAAAATAGTTATGAATGTTAAGAACATATGTGATCACTAAATCCAAGTGAATCTTAAATTGGCATTATTATAGGTCAGTAGATTGTGACAGTCATGGGATTTGAAGTGCCCTACGTTTATATGATTCTAAATTTGAAATGTTATACTTTTTTTTTTTTACCGATTTCGTTCAAACTTTTATCTTCCTGCTTAATCTGTAACTTTCCGCTTTTTTGCAGGGATTGCGTAATGTTGGGGTTGCCTTAGTTTAAGAAGGATCCGATTTATGACAATCGGAAGCCTATAAATTACGATCTTGCTCCATGATTCTGACACGATAAAATTAATTTCCAATGCACTCTTTACCACTCATGCAATTAAAGGGTGTGAAGGTATGAAGGAGCCGCTATTCGGTGGCTTAAAGATTCATGAATATTTCATCTTTCCCATTACAGGTGAAGAGATTAAAGTTTAGCAGCATCGACACCAAAGTAGTAGAGCAGCCGTTCAAATTGGAATATCTAAGGTTTAAAAAAAGTGACTGTGTCAATGGATACTGTTTAGCAGTTGCCAAGATCATAGTCATGATCTTCTGGGGTGCTTCTGGAATCCTGTTAGAGGACTTCCTTGAACATGACAACAAAACCACAGCGATTATCATTTATCACTCTATGGGAGCTCCGCAAAAGAGGCGATGGAAATTGAGGACTCAAGTGCTCTGGCACACAACAACCGAGTAGCCCTCAATAAATCCATCGAGTGTTGCTTCCAGTTGTTGCCTCAGCCCCTCTACTCCCCGGACCATGCACCGTCAGACTATCATCTCTTCTCACATATGTAGAAACAACTCCAAGTTCGCAAGTGTAAGGACGACAAGGATACGAAATCTGTCGTTTTAAATATTCTAGGGGGGTTCCAAGTGAACTTCTCCAAGGAGGGTCTGGAAGCCCTACAGAAGGGAGCAAAGAGGTGGTGAGCCTGGATGCTTCCAATGGTGGAGCTTGACCTTGCTTTCAGAAGCAAATTGAGAGTCCCAAGTTTAATTGAGTAACGGCTCTATCAAGGGAGTCCCCAGTGTCTGCTTTGTAGAACGTAAGGTTCTCTTGTGAATCCTCCTTTCTGATGTGTATTTGCCCAGGGGGTCAGAAAAAGGAGATCCCTCATTTCAGAAGCAAAGTGATGTTCGATAGTTCCAACACACCCTACAGACATGCTCATTTCTTTGTCCTACCGAGATGGGCCTGTTCTTAAAGGAAACCAAAACCTTCATACTAAGTTACTTTTATTGTAAAGTTTAAGATATTTAAAAAATATCAGTGAAAATTTGAACAAAATCGGGCAAGGAATAAGGAAGTTATAAGTTTTTGAAACGACTAGTCACTAGAGGGCGGTATTCAATTTGATGACATCATCATTGAACAACTCTCCATGCCTTTTGTACATCAAATTTCATGTTTTTCCTTCTTTCTTGTGATTGAGATAATCTACTCCCCTGAAAGCAAGATATAGAATGCAAAATTATATTCTACTTCACATGTTATTAAGTCGGATCAAGTACACAAATAAATACGAAGAAAACAAAAAAAATGTGAAATTTTATGTACAAAAGGCATGGAGAGTTGTTTCCTTTAATGACAATTTTCTCCAAGCTCTCACATTGTTTTCTAATACTGAAGTTAACGGACGACCACTGCGTAGGTTATCATAAATGCTCTCCCTACAAGCTTTGGAGAGTGCTGCCCATTTCTTTACCGTGAAGTTGACAATAGCATTTACCCTTCTTCTGGAGCCCCATGAAACCTATGACTGTACGTTGCTGAACAACATCTACTGACATAACCACACTTTGAACATCTGCTGTAAGGCCATCTAAAAAAATATACATGTTGAGCGTCCCCGCCCGCTTCCTTTTTGGTAGACCAGCTGATGGTCATTTTAATCTTTCGCCCTTTCCCAAATGCGCGCGCGTGTATGATATGCGTACTCCCCACGAATTCACCTTCCCCACGAATTCACCCTCCCCTGTGTGTCCGTGCGTGTATATTATGGTGTACTATAGTGTGTGAGTGAGTACGGATCATGTATAGTGAACAGTCCAGGCAGTGGACTACCTTTTTGGGGGCCGCCTCCTACTTTTTTCTCTTTTTTTTGGGGGGGGGGAATTTTTTTGGATTAAAAAAAACAAACACATGAAAAACACTGCTAAAATAGATCCATTTCTGAATTTAAAAAAATAGATAAATCGGCGGCCATCTTGAAAAATGTACCGAGCGGCCGTTTTGAACGACCATTTTGAAGGGAAAAAAGGGCCTCCTACCTACTTTTTCGAAAAAGCAGGACGCTAAACATGTTTTTATTTTATTTGGCCTTTAAAAAGATGGCCTAAAGGTGCTGCTCAACTTAAATATTGTCACCTGTAATGGGTAAGATGAAATATTGATAAGGCATCACCAAGGAACCAAATACCTGCTCCGTCATAATCGGGATATGAACTTTTTGAACGGCCCTCGTATTTGGTGATACGAACCTTGTGATAGAATGCGCTAACTTGTTGCTTCGTTCAGAGACCATGGAAAACGTTTTTTTTTTTTCTCCTGGAAACATGTCTTTGAATATCATTAAAATGATGCATGTGAATAATTTCACTATATCCAAATATAGCTGAATCCAAAATATGATACTCACCCATACAGAGCAACATACAGGTTATATTGTCACATTGTCTACAGCGTTTGGGATCCCGTTTCTGAACCATATTAGGTGTCCTACCTTGTAGTAGGTTTTCTGGAAAGAAAAAACAACAAGAAGAACATACGACATAAGTTACGATACCAAGTGCTTTAACATATAAACATCGGGTAATTTCAAATTTCAAATAGTCTGAGGAGACCTTTGTGGAAGATATACAAATACACACACAGAGAGGTATATAAAAATGAAAAAAGATTGAGTAATGGTTCATTTCAATTGTTTTCTGACGGGATTTACCCCAACGTGAATTATTTCACAAGATATCTAAACCTTGCTCATTGAGGGAGGAAGCAAACGATCCATAACAAAAAATACCTTGATCCCGCTACTGGAAAAGAAACCATGGCAAATAATATTAATTATTTTTAATGCCGTGTATACTAGTAGCAGGATCCCTTGTTATTTATTCCCATGAAATATGTGTCCACTCCTGAAGACGGACAGTCAACCTGTCCGAAACGTCGAGTCTACTCTCCTGCTCCTGCTCTGCAACTCTACTCGCCAACTCAACCAGCTTCTCACATCTACTTAACTCTCCTACTCAATCCAGTCTTCTACTCAACCTCTCATCCTGTTTACAACTTTTCTGGTTTACAGTCCTTTTCAGGACTACACTCGAAAGATACTCTTCCTTTAAACCTCCACTCTCTCGCCTCTCCATTTCACTTCTACTTTTCATCCACTTTCCTCATACCTCTTAGGACTTTACACATGGTGTACCGTAAACCTCTTCAGCGATATTCATACCACCATGCAAACCTTCAAACATTAAATTCTTTGTAATTTCGAAACAAAACCTTAACTTCTACATTTATGATCCATTTCGATGAGAAATTTGGGTATAAATTCTAAGCGGACACTTTTTTTGGTCTCGAAATTTCAAAATTTGACATTATTCTTCGTTGGAGGGGGGGGTTAAGGTCACCTTTTTAAGGTTAGCCGTGGGTATAATTTTTTGTTGTT
>BEXV01000113.1:202064-228194 GCA_003118195.1 Hemicentrotus pulcherrimus
CCCCCCCCCCCCATCCTCACGCACATATATACATTCTTTATAGTTTTGGAATGCTTAACAGTTGTTGAATGCAGAGACAAAAAAGAGAATTTTCCAACACAATGATTTAAACAATGTCAAACTCTTTTTTTGCGGAACATGACAATAAAGACACGTTTAAGTCAACAATATGCTTGTTTTCTGTATTTCAAAGCTATGAAGAAGAAAAAATAGATGCTTACCATAAAAATAAATATATCGCTTACTGTACCATAAAGATTCTCTATATTCTGTCGTTTGGGGTTAGGCCTGTGTTAAAAACCCGGTTTGCAATAATAGTTTCGGTAAATTATTGTCTGGAAATGGAACGAAAACATCCTCTTCATTGTGGATTTACAAAAGTTATTCTAAGCTATTCGTTATAGCTTTGGAATGCAGAACAGTCTTGATTGCAAAATGATAGAAAACAAATCAATTTTTCTAAGCTACCACACGATGATTACTTTGTTGGAAATTTTGGGCACCCTTTTCATTATTAAAGCGAACATGACATAAACGAGATAGTTTCTCAACAGCACGCTTATTTTCTGAATTGCTAAGCTGGTCTCGAAAAACTTTATCTTTACCAATATTTACATTTCTCGCATACTGATCCATCAACCATTTCTAGATTCTGTCATTTGGGTTATGCATGTGTTGACAAACGCCTAATAATCGTGTTGACGAAATGTCTTCGAATAGACATAAAATATCTCCTTCATTATGGGTTTAGAATAGTTTTGAATACATATAATGTATATTTTAATGATCAAGATTCCCTCAAGGGTTAACCTAGACAAGATCCACACATAATCTATGTAAATGAACGATTTACTCCCATATTTTAGGAATTAGAACGATTTCTCCCCCGAAAAGGGTTAAGCTCTTTGACCCAGTTAATATCTCCTCTTAAAATATATTCGTTTGAACTAAGAACTGAGTTCACGATCTAGATCTGTTAAGTACCCATGTTTTTTAATTGAGAAATGATCTTAAGAGCGATCAATCTATGTTGATTTCCTGCCAGCAATCACATCACTAAATGGAATAGATATATATGTTTGTGACCATATAAATATTCAGGTACTTTAAGATGACTTAAAGTGTTCTCTTTTTCGTTGATTAGGCAGGCCATTGTTCATAGAACGAAAGTAGGGCATCGGAAAGGCATACTATGATGTTAAGAACCGAAGAGTCCATTTTCTGTATAATTCTCAAATTTGCCAAAGCAAATGTCCTTTTTTAATTAAATTAAAAATGGGGCACTAAGGTAAAGTAGGTAAAATTCTTCTTAAACAATGGAATACGAAAATAAACGGAAGTGACGTTTTAAAGAGTAAATATCACACAATACCTACAGTTAATATTCAATTTCAAATCATGATAGGTCTTAACTTTCAAAAACAAAATGTATCGAATATCATTTCTTAAAAAAATAACTACTAAAATCAGGTAAAAAGAATAGAAAATTATCAGATCATTAATTTAGTTTGGAGTATAGCATTTTGAAGCTTATTTAAATGCCCAATCTTTATTTGTTAAATGATGGTGTAAACGTAGCGTTGGATTTAACTGGCGATTGATACAATTATATGGAAAGCTGACTATGTGTTTATTATATCCACTGGTGACATGCACTAATAATTATTTCTTAAAATGCTTAAATCACAAACAATGATATACGCGTCATTTCAGGACATGACGTACAACGTTCATTTCATAGATTGACATATGATTTTTGTTTAATTTCGGGAGATTATTATTTGCAGAAGATGGCGAAATCTTGCTACTGAATTTTATTAATTTCAACTCGTTTTGATATTGCCTGTCTTTCCGTAAGAATCTTTTTGTTATTGTTGCTAGTCATTTTGTCTGGCTTATTCTTCCAATGAAGATTGTTGTAAGAATGTTTTTATAGCCTGAGTACCAATATGTCATTTCTGTCATTACTAACCATCTTCTGTTAACCCGGGATTTTAGTGTCGTAGCAACGAATGCTAAATACGAGGAAAAACAAGAAAGAAGGAAGAAGAGAGAGAAACTAAAAAATGGAAATAGGAAACAGGTAATTTATTCCGCGTCCCTGATGACATCTTACAGAGAGAATCTGTTCAGAATTCTCAGAAATATAAACATTCTTAATAATATTCAGTTTCAGTTTTTAGTTTTTAGTTTTATTTCATTTTTCCATTTTTTCTAGCATCATTGCAAACACAATACAAATCAATATGCAGTAAAAAATAATTGTATAGTATACAACATGAATATACAAATCAATATACAGTAAGCAATGCAAAAGAATCAAATCAAGCGTGACGAAAATACAAATCAATGACTAAAACATTATTCATAATTTGGATTATTTACAAAATACAGAGTTAACATGGAAAATAAATATTATGATTCTTTAAATTTTTAAAAGTTTTTTTTTATCTATTATCCTTTTTTAATTAAAATGGAGGAAATGGAGAGGTCCACTAAGAAGCGGGGCTTGTTTAGTGTGGATCCCTCAGATAGTGAGTAGAATAGATTTCTTTAAAGATAGAAAATGAAATTAGGACAAATATCGTAAGGAAAAAATATCTAAGTGTAAGAGGTGATATGGTGCCAATGGTATATGGAGATGCAGAAAAGAAAATGAAGATAGAAGAAGAGTGAGAGGAGAAAGCTGGCGCGTCTGTGTGGGAAGGAAAGGAGAAAGATTAAAGTAATAACAAAACAAACAAAAAAGAGAAAGAGAGAGAGAGAGAGAGAGAGGAAGAAAGAGAGAGACACAAATAAAAAGAGAGAAAGAAAGACGGAGACGGAGAGAGAAAGAGGGAGAGAGAGAGAAAAAAAAAGAGAGTTGGGTCCCGATCGCTCAATTTGATTTTTCTTTATATGTTTCGAGAGTATTTTTTTTCAACTTGATTTTGAAGTAGTTTAAGCTTAAAAAATTAATTATATCGTTGCCAAGTGAGTTCCAGTATTTCGGACCGTAGAAAGAGATTGTTTTATGTGCGAAAAGAGTGAGGGTACGGGGAAGGTGGAAACGGTTGGATTGCCTGGTTGGGTAATTATGAATCGCGCTGTTGTTTGTGAACATGTTGATGAATGTGTGTGGCAGTTCGTTTTTATTCAATTTATACATGAACTGTCCTGTTTAAAAAAGAAATAAGTCTGAAAATTGCAGAATTTTTGACTCATAAAACAAAGGATCAGTATGTGAACGAGTAGGAGCATTATTCTTATGCTTTTCCTTTGTAAGGTAAAAATTTTACTCCATATATGTACTCCATACCTAATCGAGAATTTTGGTATTTAGCATAAATTGAAGGCCACCATACATGTATAGTTCGTTGATTTAAAAAAATCAACTGTCCAATAACTACAACGCTAAAAGAGTCAAAGATGATTACACCTTTCAAGAAATGTATAGATATCATAGTAAATTTTGGAAAACTTTATAACACAAAAAAGGGGAAATATGCGACCACATTGAGAGTTACCACAGAAGCATAAATTTGCATGTTTGTGCCTTAAAGATACCCATCCAACCAAATATAAGGCGATGTTCAATACTTGGAATACTGATAGTTACCCAATTATTATAAAACTAAATTAAACATCATCATCAAATGGTTAAACTTATTCTTTGGTAAATCAGGACCACGTCTTACAAAGAGTTGCTGTTAATCCTAATCAGTATCAAGTCCCTAAATCAATCATAAGTCTGCAGTCTCCCATCTTTTATGTATATAGTTGTGATTGATATCAATCACAAATACGTTGCGATTGATATTAACTCTTTGTAATGCAGGGCCCAGGTCAATGTATGTAGCATGAGTTGTATTATAAACTGACGTGTATATAGTTGTGGTCGTTGACAATCCGTATAATCATGAAATATTTGTCACATACATGTATCATGAATATGAAGGGAAACGATTACATAGAAACAATGCACTTTGTTAACAATTTGCAACGCAAAAATCTGAATGCCTGTTAGAAAGGCTATTTTCTGATTACGATTACAACAATATTCTGATCGTCACCGGGAAAGCGTATCTTGCAATTCGAAATATTTCCTGATGAAAAATAGGCAGGTATCTGCGTTAAATAATAATAAAAAAATGATTTGAATGTAGATAGATCATCCGGTTATCATCCGGTGATTGACCATGAAATCACAAATCATCTACTATGTTTATTCCTAGCGGACTTTTCCGCTTAAAGAGGCGAAAATATATTTATATTTTATTACCGTTTTCTAAAACGACTACAATTATGTATTTTGGAGTGGAAGCATGTAAAACTCAGGAAGTTAACTTTCTGCGATGATATTTTCTTTTTCTTGTTTGTATGTATAACCGGGTTTCTACCCCTCGAGATGTTATTATGTCATGGAAAACTTATAGGTATCAAAAGAACTACGAGGCGATTTCATTGATTTCGTTCTTCTTTTCCTTAAGCCGAGGCGGTCATATTGATTGCTCCGGTTGTCTCATTTTCGCTCGCTGGACGTAGATAGCAGACGACAATTGGCGGATTAGACGCGGGATTAGACGACACCTGGTAGTGAATTTGTATGTGAGATTGCTTTGCTACATATAAAATACAAGAACATTTTCTATATCTTTAAACTATCATTGATATCTGATGATTAAACAGCTATTAAATAAACCTTCCAAACTACATAGTACAATGTAATACTTGACTTAAAGTAGTGGGGTTTCATGTGCTGCACAGTTGCACCCCTCTGTAAATAATCGAATAGTCCATGGCGATCATGAATATTCATGTTTTTGCTTACCTCGGCCAAATGTTTGCTTATCTTCATTGGAAAAATTACGGTGGGGGGTTGGATGTAATGGACATAATGAACCGATCAGAACTGATCTATTATAATTCATGCTTCTTATCCTTCGTGTGCTTGACCTGAAACCTTACAATTGCATGGCAAACTGAGTCCAAAGTTCGACTTGTTTCACATGTGTTATATAGTCAATGGCGAACTTGCAACCTATTTTTGATCAAATTCCGGTGGGTGAACTTTCAAAAGTCAATGGGACATGAGGGTTCCAATGAAAAAGCTAGTGGTAACGTACGTCGGGTTGGATTTTCTTTTTCGTTTTACAAAGACAAAAGAAGAATTTTTAACGCTTTTTTGGGTAAAATTCCATAGGCTAACATGTTAGGCTACTGACTCTGACAATAGGGGGCGTTGTCAAATGAGACTAAACGGAGCTATATGTATATTATGATTATGGAATATTCACTTGGAAGGAACTTAATTACTTTCATATTCGAAATGTGAGGTGTTCCTAAATAAACCAACCTTTAAACAAGAGAGTACATTCACTTGGAGAAAAATAAAGAATTACATTTTCATTTACGAAGGCATATGTAGAAAAGCTAGCGGAAAAGGCCGTAGAAAAGGCCGCCATCCATCTCCAGCCGAGGCCGCCATCCATCTCCAGCCTAACCGCTCACGATGGTGGTCTCCTGCGTTCAAAATTATTTCTCTAATTTATTGAAAATATTTCATATTTTTTATGTTATTGTATGCTTCGTACATGTTTATTGAATGATATAATTGTACATGATTTTTCATTTAATTACTTTTGTAAACTTTGTATTCATTGTATTTGTTATTGTTCGAAATTTTGTACTATGAATTTGTTTATTATTTGAACGCAGAAATAAAATCAATCAAAAAAAAAAATGTTCTTAATCATGATTGCAAACCTACGAGGTAGATACGTGAATGGTTAACGTTGATAATACAAGGAAAGGGGTGGGCTTAGCAAATATACACCCCGGGCACAGCGTTGCGGATACAGGCATTCATGGTGAGTTTCACGTCTTGTAGTGTATGTGTTTTGTTCATAGGTGTCCTTTTAAATGTCACGCCCTTTTTCGTACCGCCGTTTAATTTAGGTTAACCGTACTTGTTCTATACAGTGTGAGTCCAAAAAAAGTTTACACCTAGAAAATTGCTTATTATTTTAAAAATCATGGATGAACAGTAAATTATTATACATCTTATGAAAGAGTGTTTTATAATGAATCATTAAGTATCATTGTTGTGTGGTATGTGTTAACGCTTAGATGAACAGGAGGCATTTTTTGCGAGAGTGCAAAAATAGACTTGCACCAAAGTGTGATGTTTGAATAAAACGACTGAGATTTGGGCATCAACTCGCCCAATGCAGATCCAAATAACATCCCTAACAAAATTAATCATGCCACACATATTAATATCGAATATTAAATATCAACGAACATTTGTGCGTGTGTGTGTGTGACTTTGCTTCTGCAAAAAAGCATTTGCAATGCATCTCAATAATTGATACATTCAATTAATTCTCTCACTTTAATCCCGACATATCACATAATATAGGCATCACTTTGGCGCAATTCAATTTTTGCACTCTCGCGAACGATGCCTCCTGTTCTTCCAAGCTTGAACACAAACTCCACAAAAGTGATACCAAATGATTTGGGAAAAAGATGTATAATAATTTCATAGATCACTTTTGAAATAATTTGCAATTTTCTGGGTGTAAACTTTTTTGGGGACTCATACGGTAGTATTGGTGCATCTGCTCTGTTTCTGTTGGCTCTCTCCCGCGGGATGGGGTTTATGGTGCCCATCAGTCCGCTCCTTGGGGGGTACTATTCTCTCGGGGCTCCGGGCTCTGCATATTTCATATACAAATGAATACTGACTGTCCTCCTAAATTTCTCGTCGAAAAAAAATATTGTAAAGTGTCATGGAAGGGTCATTAGTGAAACAAAACTTAGGTTTATATCTTTAAATGTACGGGGCCTCATATAAAAAGGACTCACGTTTTTCGTGGTTAGAGCAACAATTAGCAGATGTGATTTTTCTACAAGAGACATAGTGCAGAAGATGGTGTGAATGACTGGACAAAACAATGAAAGCGGGAAATGAAGGACCCAAAGAATATCACTTTTAGACATGTAGCTGCTGCATCACAGAGATACCCGTGTATATAGAGAATTTGGAATGTATATTTTTTCACCGTTCTCGCACTTTAAAGGAGCCTCGTTCACACGATGATTTTTTTTTCATAATGCATTCGTCGTGATTTACTGAAGAGTAAGTGAATACAAATTTTTCCATGATAGAAGTTGACAAACCAGTTATCTACTGCATTTGTTTCTTTTACACGAAAAATGCTCAGTCATGTAACACAGAATATATCATCGTAAATTTCATAAACCGCAATGTGTTTTTGTTCATTTAAAATCTGCGTGTACATCGGTCTGCTTTACCAAAAAGTGCAACCGTGTTTGCCTTATAGGCATACATGCTCATCGGCAAATGGCGTCTCATGTTTAAATGGTATTATGGTTAGTCTGTACATGATATATCAAGAAATGTTAAGGAGGGAAGAGATATGATAGGTTTTTCATACTGACCCCTGAGTCATTCCTTAAAGAAGATACAAATTACAATATACACCCTGATATACAATACGGCTTCTAAAAGCAGTCACATATTAAAGAGCTGACCTAGTTTGACGTAGACTGTATTGAATAGACTGCATAATGATATCTTCATCGTTTCCGGATGAACTGCCAATGTTCCTGGTATTTGTGAGTGGTAAAGTGGATCTTGAAGGTTCGTGTGGATCAATGTAAATGGGGATAACAAGGAATCGATAATGAAGAGGTGAAAGTGACCTTCACCATCTTAACTACCTTGGTTAAGATCGTAGCAACCCTTTTGATGTGCCAATAGACGTTGTAGAGAAATAGAAATGGCCTATTTATACTTCGCTGGCACAATACATCTCTACAGGATGATTCCTTTCAAGTCGCCTTTTTCATGATGATCATATTCGAGCGCTCGTAGGTAACCTTGATGGTAATGCTGATGGGTGCGGCATGCACAGTATGAGACAAACATGATTGAAAGGAAGTAAACTACTCTTCGATCATATCATATTTACGAAAGTAGTCAAAAATGTCAGATATTTAACATCTTGACGGATGAAAACTACAAAAATTGCGTATAACGAAGATAACATTGGAATAATGCATGCCTCATTCAAGCATCTATTAATATCATACGATTTTTTTTTGGCAAAGAGGACAAGAAATTGAACATAAATATATTTGTATAATCAGAGTTTTAGAAGCCCGTGGGCAATGTTCCATTTCAAAATATTGTTCTGGTAGTAGTAAGCACCTTAATGTCGGTAAATTTACCCTAATCAGCATTTGTATTGAAATTATTTCTGTCTTTGTTAAAGCCTCTTTTCAAATGTTTTGTTAATATATGTGTGTATGTAATGTAAATTATCCTAATGGGAGTAATTAATAATTTTACCAATCTAGTAGCGTATCTAGGGAAACATCGTCCAGGGAAACCATTAAAAACTTCTTGTCCGAAATCTAAACCTATGATATTTAGCTACATGACGATTCTAATATCAACGTTTTCAGCACTCTTTAGCGGGGGGGNGGGGGGGCAAATCGAACAGAATTCAATCAATATCATTTGCAAAATGGAAACCGGCTGGGCATTAAGTTGCTAATACGCAACTTAATTTACTCGGAATCGCGAAATTTAAGAGAGTCTTGAAACAAAACGAAACCAAAACAATGGTCTAGAAATTATTCCGACGCTCTGGAGCAGCCTAATCAAGAATTACAAGAAATGAAATCTTCTATCCTGAAAAAAGGGCGCGATATTTTACAGGGTCCTGATGCAAAAACTGAGAAGTGGTAAAGTAACTCGACTCGGCGTTAGACAATACACGAGATTGTGTTTAAGTCTTTCGATGATTACTAATAGGGGTGAAAATTCAACAAAAAGGAGCAGGAAGACGTCATAGTAAAAACCGAAATAAAGGGTGGACTTCCTTAGCACAGCTTTTCACATTGTTTTTGTTTTTTTTCCTCCCACTTTTTTCTTTCTGCCTGCATGAGGTATGGCGTTTAATCACGTCCCATTAAGTGCCGATCTGGGCGCATGTCCCAACAGTGAAGTCTAACAAGTAAACGGACGTCCTGGCATAATTTGAATACTAGGACACTGTTAACGTTGAAATTTCACAAATAGGACATACGTGACATATTCATAATTCCCGCAAAGTTCTACAGAATTTGAAGGTTTCAAGATTCCCTTATTTTGTCTACATAATATAACATAATCAAATTAATATGCAATATATACAAATTCAAAGATACGACAAGTGATTATACAATTATTCAAATAAGATTGGCACAGTGGTGAAATATATTGGAGTAGTCTATTAAAAAGCATGGTATGTATTTCATCGACCCCTTGAGAATTCAGTAAAAGAAAAGTTACAAGTAGTCTGTAATATGATTAGAAAATATATGTATAAAATTGCTTAGGTAATTCTACATCCACCCTCCCCCTACGCTACAAAATAAAAAAGTTTGTCCTTAACTTTGATGTATACACAGAATATTTACAGATAATGGAAATAATAACAAATGATAGAATTCGATGTTTGCTGCTAAGAGATACACTACCTTTAACTCCTAAATCAAATAGCTGTCTAGGGACCTAATTTAACCAACCTTGTGCTTGATACACACGTGGTGTCAATTCGATTGCGTTATTACCTGCGTCAATCACGTCTGTCAATAAAATTATTGTCTACGACAGACATCCAGAATAACGTTTGCCTTGTTCATTTGGCTTCACCATGTGTATGATATCACTCCAGCATCACGGGTCAAATGCTGTGTCAGTCTTTGACGTAGTCTTACGTCATGCAATTGGCGCCTCGTTTGTAAATAAATGTTAAAACGGCCTGCCATACGTACGAGTGTGTATTTAACGTGGTTTGGTAGTATTTTAGGGGAATAGCAGAAAACAGCCAAGGACAACTTTGTACTTTTGTGTAGTCATTCTCTTGGTGGTATAGTCACTCAGGTACATCAACAACTCGACTTTTCGCTTCCTTTAAATTAAATAGGTTTTCTTTATATTCCATGGCCCCGACTTATGAAAAGTTTTGATTGATCCAAATCAATCGCAATTCCTCCGATCAATCGTAAGTTTGCAGTCTCCTACCTCTTATGTACATAGTTGCGATTGAATGTCAATCGCAAATAAGTTGTGATTGATATCAACTCTTAATAAGCCGGTGCCCTGATTAGATTTTGTATAAACCAGCTAGATATAACTAGGCGATTTTGAAATCATGTGACAAATTCATGATTTATAGTTTAAATCTGCAAAAGGGCAAAGCATAAAATGCGAAGGAACTAAGTCATAGGAAGCAACAGCATCTCTCTCTCTCTCCTGAGCATTAGCATGCTTAGGGGAAGTGAATAAATACATTAAGCATGCTGAATTAATAAGAGCAGGACCTCGTACATTTTGATTTTGTTTAGTAAACTGTAATCTAATATAATATATATCATTTTATTCTTCATTCTTCATCTACGCAGCTATCTCCACTACACCACAACACAGTCTTTTAACCGAGACTGGCCTCGGTAATAAATGATGACAAATAACTCTGCATTTCCTCAACGTAATTACCGACCTCTCTTATTACTTGTCTATCAACCAATACGAAAGGGATGGGATGTATGGAATTTACCATTCCAACGGGGACGCATTTTTGTGGAGCAAGTTATCGATAAAACTATTTATGTTTTTAACAATACTTGATACCATTGTTCATCACACAAAGAGCCTCATTTTTCATTCAATAGTACTGGCCAGTCAGGTTTTTTAAAAAGATAATGTCGAAACATATTAGACGTTTATATTCATTGCCCTTTCTCTAGCTATATAAGGTTGTGCCAAGTATATGAGAGAGCAGGACAAATCTTTAAGATATATGAAGTAATTACACATATCCATCAATCATTTCGGGGCCTGGTTTCACAGAATATGCTATGAATAAAATCTCCATAATGTTTAAAAGGATTTTCAAACCCCCTGAATCATAGTTAAAATTTGACGGCTGAGAAAGAGATGAGATTGAAAGCGGTTTTATATTAATAAACACTTTATAGGAACATTCTTGATAAATATGTATGCAAAAGGGGCGTTTGGTGTTTCGTCTAGAGAGGGTGGTGGGTGTGCGTGTGTGAGAAAGGGCGTGTTTTTTGTTTTTGTATGAGTATTTATGCACTGTTTAGGCAGAAAAGGCAAGCATTGGGAGAGTTCAATGATACTGTTTGGGAGTAAAGTAACTGAAAACAATACTGAAGAACAAAAAGTATATAATTATTGTGAAAGGTGAGGCTCTTCGAAAAACCATTTAAAATACGAAAAAAAAAACATGAAACAACGAGTAGAAACCAGAAATCCCATGAACCGTAAGCTAATAGGTTAATGTTCCTCCTCTTTCTCTCATTTTATTTCATGAGAACACATCTATGCTAATAAACATCACATCGCGATAAGAGGGTCCTTAATAAAATCTATCTGTGTTCTGTTCCCGTCTGTTTTATCTGTGTTCCGCTAAGATTGACAAATAAACTGGCGTTTTCTACGCCTGATATCTTCAAATGGGAGGAATGGGGGAAACGTCAGTATAGATACACGACCTCGCCTCTAAGAGTTTACATCACAAATAAATAGAAAAGACAATGAAATCTCCACTAATCATGCTAACGTAAACACTACACGAATCACATTAGATCTCATTATAGTATTTAAACATTTACAATGATTTGTGGTAGAAAAAAAGGGGCAAATTAAGAGAATGGGCTCGAAATGACGATATACTTTAACTCTTTCACATGGCCATCTTGTGATTGCGGATAAAAATGTGTTTTGTATGTAACCTTATATTTAAAAAATTGGTCTAGTCGGTAAAGAAGACACACACAAATGTGTTTTGGGAATAATGATAGGTATGTTGCTTTTGGAACGTATTTGAAATGTTTACACTTTTTTTCGTGTTCATGTTCAGCACAACCACTATCAGTTACTTGATTGTAAGTCACTTAAAATTCTTTTAGTTTTTAAACTTATTATTTTATCTTCACTTGATAATCACGGTTTCTTAATTTTTTTTATACAAGTGCCCGCGTCATCAGTTGTTGTTGTTTGGCGTTGCTGTTGTGACTTTATGTTTTTTGTCATTTTACAACTATAAGGGATTATTTTGTAAACACTCTACTTTTATTTCTACAGTTAAGGTTTTTTTTACATATATAGCGCGGTGTACCGCCAAAAAAGAAAAAAAAGAAAAAAGAAAACAAAATTGAGATCCTAAACGTATTTACTGAGCTCTGTCTTATAAGTTTAAGAGATGTGAAACGTATTATACTTTAGGTCATCATAAAAAAAACGAGTCATATGTGAACACTCCCCTAGGCAAGTATGAATCATTGGTAATAACGATATTTTTTCAAAAAGAACTTCAACTTTATAAAGTCTTAGAATTGATGATTTAAAGGTTTGAAGAAAAAAAACTGCATGCCATCTGATAATTCCAACGAATAACTTGGTAATCATCATTGTAATCTAAAGCGCAAAATCAATGAAAATATATTGAAATAGAAGATAACATCCAAATTCTGGTGACTGAAATCAGGAAGTTATCTAGAAATTGTGTCAATATAGACATCTTTTTTAGAGGGGGTAAGAACTATCTTTTTTCAAAACATTTTCTGGCATATTTCCTGGCTACCAAAAATGATGTAAATCATTCTTTTTCTTTAAATTCGTGAGTTTACACATTTTTACCATTGGTATATTGTGTCGTATGCGTTTAGAAAACCTAAGATACCTGTAAGGTGAGACGCTCGTTACGAGTTCATGAGATGTCAAAGAGGATACACGAAATAGCGAAACACGTCGATGTCGTATTTTTGAGAGATCCAGACTTTTAAGTATTTACATAGCTAAGGGAAGAAAAGACATCAATAGTTCCTCACTGACACTCCTGCATAACACAGCGACAAACACAACAACAAACCATCTTCCTTAATTGTGTATTTCTTGTAATCACTTCTCTTTAAAGAAAACCTGTATCTGTCCCTGTTTCGCTTAAGGCGCCATCAAACCGAATTAACAGACAGGAATATTATGTTCGACCCTGTATTAAAATTCCTTTCGCCAGTGGCAGGTGAGTTTTGACAATGGTAGGCCGCATTATCCGTTGGCTCTTGGATAATACATGATCACTTGAATAAGATATAACTAATTAATTAGATTATTCGGTGTGAGATATTCTGTTCTATCTGTGAATTGATCACCCTTTTTTTATTTAATACCGAAGATTTCATACGCAACATTTCGTGAATATTTGTATTGCCTTTAACATAACACATACACCTGTAAGCACGTGGTAATTTCGCATGTGCGAACATATTTTCACCCTCGGTCGTGAGCTTCGGTAAAATGGAACAGCGATCGGGAAATTCCGACTTTGCTGAATTGTATATTTTGTTAATACCCTGGAGCAAACGATATTTATAGATGAATGTAATCATTTTCTTATTTGTAACACAAACTAAAAATGTGTGTTTCCAATCTCTGTCATCAATTAAAAAATATGGATAATCTGTTTATTCATCTAAACTCCAATACATATTATCTTTAAAGAGTTTTCGAAATCTTGTTTTCACCAAGGAAAGAAATAAAGAACACAGTTTACATCTTTGGTCGTACATGAGTACTTCAGACTCCGCGTTTTTTTATTCTTAAACCTATACTTCTGATTTGGAGTGTCTGGCGAGGAAAGAAGGGGCATGGCGGAGTGGAGAATTATATTTGAAGTGATTTGAGTGCCATGTGAAAATCATCTTTGCCGATTTATGGTTTGAAGAAAAATCAATTCCTCACACCCCCTTGTGAACTTTAGTATGATTTCCATGTGAAACCTCATTCCTGAATTCGAATGTATACTATTTGCTTTAAGAGCCGATGAATCTGAATAGGACTGTAAAAATGTAGAATCCAAATTATCCCGGAGCACTTTTTTTCCCCTTTTAATTCTTATTGTTTGTGTATATTCATGTGGATTTGATGAAATTTGTATACGAAAAATGTGAAACATAAATTCATGCAGTAGATCTGCGGTTAGGCGAAATGTAACAGACCATTATAAGAGTGGACTGGAAAATACACTGGACAGGAAAACTTACGATAGCTATATGTATAAAAGCAACCCCCGAAAATGTTTTCATGGTTACAAAAGTATATCTTGCAAGAAATGTCACAATACTGTTGACTGATGACAATGGTTACATGGATATACCAGTATCTCCTTAATGGTTTCATGGATATACCAGTATTTCAAACGTAGTCAAGGGAAATTAAGCCGAGAAAGGGGAAAGGGTCAGCATAAGACACACACACACGCACATAATTATGGAGGGAGAGAGAGAGAGAGACAGTGAGAAAGAGGGAAAACAGATAGCTGTTCAAAAACAAAATAAATGCATGTATATACAAATATATAATATGAAAAAAAGGTATATCAACAAATTTATGCGAATAACATTCAGTAATAGAGATAGAGAGAGAGAGAAAGAGGAGGTAGAAAAGTTTTTTTTATTGAAGAAACAAAAAAAAAAGACGAAGCCAAAACTTTTTAAATATCTCAATTTACAAACCGGAGAGTAAAATTTAGAAATTCAATCATTAGGAAACAAGAAAAATAAACGTGAAACTTTTATTCTTACCAAAGACTGTGGCACTGGATGTGATAAGGCACATTGATAATACGATGCACACCACCAATACAGAACACTGTCTCGTTGCCTCCATGGCGGGAACAAAAATCAAGTTTGTTGGAAACAAGAATAAAATAGGCTGTAGCCACACGCACAAATACGCAGTAAATCAGTTTATCTTCCAGCGCCGTTGAACAAAAAAAGTGATAAAAGAAAAGTTCCAAATAATGATTTCTTTTTCCGACAGGAGAATTGTCCAAAACACCCAATTGCGTCCACCTATAATTGGTCAAGTTCTGTTTGACGGTGGTGGCGAGAAAGCTGGAAAGAGTATCCGACGAGTGAAAATCCTGAAGAAGTATAATCAACAGGTGGTGTTTATGAGAGGTTCATGCACTGCTCAGTATTGATGACAATTACAACGATGACTTCTGTCTCCTTAAGTAACCGGAGGATATTACTAGCTGCGCTCACGCGTGGGACATCGTGGTGTTTTACATATTTGCTCAGAGTTAAAACAGTGCGATGAGTGGGTCAGGTCGTCTCCTTAATCAAGTAATTCGTGGTATGATCCAGGGAGTTGGGGGCGAGACTAGATGAAAGAGAGGCAAGTTGAGCTCTCCCGGAATAAGATCTCCCTGGTTGATTTAAAAGGCGTTTTTGTGACACAATCCTGCGAACGATCCTTCATACGGTTAATTGCGCTTTCCCATCCTATTAGTGAAAATATCTTCTTAATAAGTACTTCACCACAATCTCTCTCTTGGTTTTCCCCTATTCACCTAGAGTGCCTCCGATGTGAACACGCTATCGCTGCTCTTTTCATCTGAGGTGACAGTAGCGGCGTAAGCAACACGTCTTTCTTTAATGTGCGTAAAAATCGCAATTAAACGCGTGGTTGCGTTCGTAATGGTTTGATGTTTGACTTTTTTCAACCGCCTCTATTACGTTATTATGATATTGGAGTGCAAAAATAAACCACTTGGGTAATTATTCACTTCCGTAAAAAGTCTAGTTATTACTGGTCGTAAGCGGCGGATCGAGAGATGTAGGTTTGTATATATGCCTATACATGTTCCTTTTTTTCAAATTTTAAGAAAAGTGTACCCTCCCATCATGAAAATTACATATTTTCTTCTCTTTCCTGATTATAGAAATATCTTTTCTCTCTTATTGAACAATACAAATGAATACTTTTTCCTGAAAACGAATAACTACTATTTGTAATTTATCTAGTGTAAGTTAGTTTCTGAAGAGTCTCCATCGTGGCCGTTTCTGCTAATTTATATAAAGGTCTACTATGCCTGAACATTTCCGTATCCCAACAACAACATTCACCTCATATAGTAGGCCTCCATTAGAGAGATATTACGAGCAACGAGCTGTGACATATGTTTGGTTTTACTCAACAATCGTTGGCTAAATTTAGCCCCACCCCCCCAAAAAAAAAAAATCCGGATTTTTTTTTTCTCCTGTACGGTATCTTTTTAAAGAGAACTACGAATGTTGACCAGATGAAAGGTATGAATGAATGAATAATTGATTATTTTGTTGAATGACTAAACAAACAAAAATCACTTTGGAAAGAAATTGGAATAAAAACGCCTGATGCCCTGACGCCGTGAAAAACTTTATTGCCGTTCAATACAATGTATGTGCCATTTTGTTCCTTTACCGCGCAACAAACTGCTCTCGAGTACTAAAAGTGTGCGACTGAACTGTATACGAGAAGCAAGTTTGGCGGCAGATGAAAGATAGAGCGTCACGATTCATATCAGGTGAAGATGATGACGGGTAAGCATCATAAATGCTTCAGATAATTTTTCATTTACTTTAGTGTTTTTACTGATATTTAACTTTATATATTAAGTTAGACCTATACCAGTCTCTGGGAATGGCTGATCTCTGCCACGCATAATTATGAAGCACGTGCATGCCAGACATATTGACAGTGATTGACTGCAGCATATTTCAGGAAAAGTAGATCTACCGTTAAATCTATCATTGGTCGTCAGTAAAATGAATAAAATCAAATCAAAATGTATCTGAAGTTAGTAATTTTTGCTTACCCGTCACCATCTTGACCCCAACTTGAAGTCATCGTGACTCTCCAGCTTTAGCATGACGCCAAACTTGCAAAACAAACGTACAGTTCAGTCGCACACTACTCGAGGGAGGGTCTTTTGATTGATAGACAACATAATTGCAAGTCGCTGCAAAGCTTTAAAAAGAATGTCTAAACCTTTAAGTTCCTCTTGTAACATATTTTCACGTTAATTTGACCTTTTTTTTAATTACATTTCATTCATCTAGTTTCCTCAATTTGATAGTTGTATTTTTTCCTTATAATTGTTAATGCGTGTTTTTCGTTACCTTTTTTTAATTATTGTATATACCATGTATATTTTACCTTTGTATGTATGTTTTGAATTCATGTTATTATTGTACATGTTTTTATGTGAATGCAGGAGTCTCTGGGAGAGCAGGTTCAGAAATGAAATTGAATGAGACCACCCTGTTAAAATAAAACTATAATAAATAAATAAATAAATAAATAATGCTATTCTAATATAATTTTGAGTAGTGCCCTAAGGGAAAAGACACTTACGAAAAAGGGAAATGTGTGATATTGTGTAGACAACAAACAGGAAAATTGTCTATGACTACGTCACAATCCACCGACTAAATAAATTACCAGTTTGAGATCCGTTTAGATAAAGTGTTCTCATTTTTCCAACATTCATAACTATCTTAGTATTGGTATGGTTTATTTTAAGCCTTCACCATTCTGTTTCCCCCTCTTTTTCTGCTTTCATACGAATGAACTTATTTACAAAGGTTGGATTGCTCTTTCATGAATTCATTTCAGCCACCGCACAAGACTGATGCCCCTCCAATGAATACGAGTACCCCATCAATGGCTCGACCCACACTATACAACTGAATATGACAGTGTAGCATGCTTTTATGGAAAGAGATCTACTTGTGAATCCTTGGACTTTTATCATAAATTGTTTTCATGAACCGTACAGTATTAAGTCCTATCTTAGCACACTGCTCATTGTCAACTTTAAACAAAGCAGACATGCCTTCAGATAATACAAATAAAGCGTCGACGACGCATTTTCATACTGCATGGGTAAAAATCGATTCAATTAGCTTCGCCACTGAACAGCAGATTATGTTTCAATCATTGTCATCTTTATCACTTCAATCGGGTAGTGATTACTAAATATGATGGTGATCTTAAAAATAGATCATTTGCAAACTCTTTAATGTCATTGGAACTTAAGTTGCCTTTGGGGAATATGAGTGAATAATATACATTGCGGCTTATATCATCGTAATCTTACACTGTCACTTTTGGATGTATCATAATGGTGGTAGTTCATCCGCGGTGTGTGGGCAATTTTAATCAATGTGAGGATATGAGGACATTGCATGTTGTTGATGTTTTGAACTAAATAATCACCAAAACAAAATCCAATGCTAAACTATATAGAGGAAGGTTGATATGAATAAGTAACATTTTCTCTTTAACCCATCTCTGTCATGTCTATTTTTTTATGCCAATGTGAATAAAAATAACAAGGCTGCTTCAACTCCTTGTCATTTTTGTAATGGAGAATGTCGTCTGCTGGGAGCAAAAGAGAGTTTTTTCTGACTATCACAAGAATATGTGAGTGAAATACAACTGTTATTACATAGTACTTAATTCAGACTTGTTATCTCGACACATCGACTGTCAAAGATGAATGATTTAGATGGACCCGATCTTCATAGGAAAAATACACGTGCATGAATTTTGTGTATTTTTTTAAAGGCATCGTTTAACAATGTTAAATCTGAGATGCATGGCCCTATGTAATACCATTTAAGGCATCGTTTAACAATGTTAAATCTGAGATGCATGGCCCTATGTGTTATCAGTGTCTGTGATATGGAGTAATATAGAAGCCCTAAAAAGCGGTTCAAAATGATCATAAATTGCCTCAAAAAAAAAGTAAAAATCTTTGAGTGACCGGTTTTAACATACTCATTTTTCCCGATAGATTGTAGTGTTATAAAAACCGTTAGGAAAACGAAAAATTAAATTTCGATTTACAATCATAAATATCTTGATAATCAGACAGGCGATTGGCTTGTAAACGTCATGGGATTCCTGACTGACCTACAAGTTTATAACTGTGATTGCAGCTAAATCCAGGATTTTGTTTCAGAATCTGAGGCAATGTTACCGAGTCACTTTAAGGACAAATTTCGAATGTGATATCATCATGATCACTTCTTTAATCATAACAATATGCATTTTGAAGCGCGCTTTCTGACGTAATATTACTTCAGGGGCTGCAAATTCTATTTTTGATAACACTCTCCTGATTAAGTTGGCTTTACATACATCAAATTAGTCTTTGGTTATTACATTTCTTACAAGGACAACATATCAAACCCGTCTGCATTCATAGATGTTTCTGCACTTTTTCACATCTTTAGAAAACAGTGACATTAGCGGGATATATGGAGTAAATTGAGTCTCTTTACCACGTCAGTTGACCCTGTGCCTTCGATAAAAGTGCGTGCAAAAAAGAATGAAAAAAAAGCATCATTTATAGCTTATAGGCTACTTGAATATTATTGTCTGTTTTCAGCGATCTAGCGACTGCAAAGCAGAGATTGTTGCTTTCACTGTGCCTTCTTTCCAGTATCACTGCCTCGCTGCACCTAAACAGCTTCAAGTTCCTTGATTGTAACAATATTGTATGAAAATCCAAGTACTCCAAAACTTTATACCGGTAGTCTGTATTATACGAAAAAAGATATTCGGCATGACTCTAACACTGACATTTTTATAAGAGGAATCAAATTCACATGGAAACCTCTATAAAAGCAAGGTTACAGCTAGTATTTCATAGATGCAGTAAATAATGCGAAATTCTTGTTTTAGGGTGAAGCTTAAAGCGGAAATTAAAAAAAAAAAAAATATGTCAACTAATGTATCACTAGAAACTGGTAAGCTAATTAAAAGTGTTAGGTCAACTACACATCGGGTGATTTATAAAAATACAAATACAACTACCTCCATAGCAGCTGGGATATACGAGAGCTTCGCCGAAAAAAAAACGATGTTTTAATGACGTCACTATATGGACCAATACTGACCAAGCAGACAACATCCCAAAGAGAATGAACATAATTGCATAGCTATTATTTCTCAAATAATAATGAGTTTCGTGTATATAAATGTAATGGCATGTCAAAACATTCAAAAGAGGATATGACCTGGTTCTGATAACTAAAATCTTTTGCTTGTAAATACACAGGATAGGGGTTAATTAACAGTCAAAGAAACCAGACTTTCAGATTGAAACCCAGGAATGATATAAAGTACGGCATTAATTTTGTTTCCTCTTGAAACGCCGAACATACCGCGGTGTGTGCAGCTGAATATACAATGTCGTCTTATTTTGTTTAAAGACCCTATCCGATGAAAATTCAACTTTTTATCAATGGAAAGCTGAATGAACATAGAATACAAATGTAAAGGAATTCAAAAATATTTTCCCTTTCAGTATTGCATAAAAGCGAATCAAAACCTTATTTTCCGCACCTCTCCAAGTTACAGTGACGACATAACATGTGCACCGATCGGCTCGCCTATATAGCTGAGGCGATGAGCCGTGCTTAATTAATGCAAAGTCATTGTGAATATGCGTACTCCACATAAGATGATGTCATCAATTCAACTCCCGATTTTCAAAGTTTTAGATTTCGAGTTTTCAGAGAGCTGTTACTCGTCTGACAGGCACTAAAGTAGCATATTAATGGTATTAGTGTAATTTATGGCTTGTTAGCTTTCCTTTTATATATAATTCATCTAGTTCATTTTTCACTTCGGACAGGGTCTTTAAAAGCGACAGATCCCTATATTTTTGTACGCTGCATTTGTCATCAAAATAAAACCATGCGCGGGGTTTAGAGTAAGGCAATAGATTATACAGTTAGCCTGTATAGAATTAAGAGAAAGAACTCAAGAGAAGATGAAAACACAGGCACTGAAAATGTATGAGATGTCATGGGACATCGTCTGCTTGTGCAAATCATGTCCATACTGTGATCTCACACATCTCAGCAGCGTTCGGAGAGCTCTTTAGGTGCTATGCCGGGGCTGTATTCAAGCGTTTTGCAATTTATAATAATCATTACATCGAATGTTTCCAAGCCATTCCAAGCCATGTGGAAAGACAGCAGACTCTGAAATCGATGCAAGTAGAAGTTTTTTAATATAAAATTTCAGAATTCATTATACGTTAATGACACACGGTAAGATAATCAATACAGTCCCATCTGTTCAGATAATGCCTTAGACTTACTTGTTCAAGAAACCCACCAAAATAAGACTTTCATTTCATTCTTTTTATACGCAAAATATTACAAATTTTCCAGTAAATGCCAAACATCTTGTTATCGATCAATTCTTTTAAATGCGTCTTTAGATATTATCGTTCCCTAGAACATTACATCTGTGTTAAAAACAATAAATTTATACCTTTTGGTAACAGATGGAAAAATAATGTTAACCCAGAAAACAGATTTCGATTTGTTATTTAGTCCTGTTTTTTTACAGTATATTTTTGGGGTGATATTTTGTTTATATATTGTATGTTATAAAATTGCAATCATGGGCAATATTTAGTAAAAATATCTTTTTTGAAAGAAAGAGAAACAACTTTAGAATTAGTGATTTAAACTGCAAGTGTCAATTTAAAAATCAAGGATCCATTATTTTGAACCAAAGTGCAAAAAAATAATAATGTAACAAACGTGAAAACTCATTATCATGTGCTTTATGAAACGTTTCTAACACTTTGTCTACTCAAGATTCATGTTTATAAAATTGGTTCAAGAAAGTAGCCAATGAGAAGCGTCGAAATAGATCACGTGTGCGTGCATTAATTTTTACCATATGCACTGGGAGTTAATTTCTCAACTTTATAGGTATATTGTACACCTATCTTATAAAACAAATAATACATGTTTTTAGCTCGTGCACTACTGATATATGCATAACACTTGGTTAGGTCACAATGAGACGGACAATGAACTCGACAAGTCTCGTTCATTATCCTACTGTGACTTAACCTGTGTGCAGAGCATATTCACTAATACACTAACAAACATGTAATCTTTGGATAATATTAGGGACTTTTAGATTTGCACGTCGACAGCCTTGGCTGCAACGTGTGACGTCAATTTAAGGCAATGCGCATGCGTTACGTCGTCTCAGTCGGCGATCGAGAATGCGTCAACCTTGATTTTCCTCAATCTAGTTCATACATACATGCATATTGATATTCACATAGCGCCTTTACATGTTCAAGGTACTAGTATGCCGCGTGCGCATAAAATATACAGTTCCTCAGGTAGAGAAAGGAACATCCCTTCCCTGCTAATATGTAAAAATGTGTAGAACAGGTGTCACATGCATATTCACCTGTTCTACACATTTTTACATAGTAGCAGTGAAGGGATGCCTTTGTTGAGGGTAGAATGAGGAACTGTTTATTTTGTCCTCTTTCTTTGTCCGTGATGTTCATAGTGTTACTTCCTGCATGCATGTATATCGTCGAGTGCAATTATTGTAGTCAACATGGGAAGTTAAGTACGTTGACACGCATGATCAGTCGGCGTTCGTCGTGTTCTCGTCCACTCAATCTTAAAGTCCCTATTGTTCAATCTGTCTATGTATTTTGACTCTAACAACTTTGGTGGTTAATCTTAGATTTGAATCTAATATATATAATGCGACATTATCAGCGGGCATTCTATTAGTTGAGCTGATAATACGTGACAATCACAACAATACAGAGACAGGTCATTCCAAGGTCTTCACTAAGAATAAAAAAAGTTTGGTGGATCATGCCTCATCCCACCGATTTAAAGGTAGAGACCGGTAGCGGTAAAATTGCAGTTCATGGGTTTTGGGTGCAAAATATCCATTCAATATATTGAAAAATAAGACATACCAATCATATTGCCTTCAAAGGTTAAGATGGCAATACTTCAACGTAAATTCGCAAAAAACAGAAATATATGCCCAAATTGTCAATGTTGAAGTGCATTCGTGATATCTATCCAGGCCGGATCGATATGATAATTAGCCAAATATATCAATTAGTTGGCGGTTTCCCGGCAAAATTTGTGGCATCGCGTATTAGTCCAAACATTTACTTTCACATGATTGGTAATAAGAGCTTTCATTTCACATTTTGAGAGGGAGGCGTTTCTAAAACTGGTCTATACCTTTAAGAACACTTGTTTTGAAGATGCCCCCAAAACGTGCAAATATCTGTCTTCTAATTGAAATAAGCAATAGCGTCAACTGTTAATTGATGTTGTTAAGAACTTTAACTGAACGTTATTTACAAAGTCATTTGTTGAAATCTTATCGGCAGACATAGTATAATATTACAATGGTCGATAAAATCAATAAAGTTCGCTACTATCCACCTGTCTACAATTTGTTTTCGTATTCGACCTGGAAGACCATAAAATCTTCCGTATTGATACAGCGAACCTCTTTGTGAAAAATAAGTTGTAATTTTACTACGTAATACCCATTATTGCATCTTCAATTCCGTTGGAAAATGAGCTGTGGTATTACAGAAAAAATAGCAATCCCAAATTATTTATTTCAAGGCCTAATTTTGGTGACCTCAACTTCAATAAAAAATTGTCAAGAAAAATGATGCTGTAATACAAGTTAGATCTAGTAAGAAAGTTAATCCTCATACATGTATATCTTAATCAATATTTCGTCAAATTGCAATCTTCTTTTTAACTTTCGAGAAAGAAAAAAAAAGACAAACTCCAGTAAAACTGTCTCTTTTTATATCTATGAAACATATGATATTAATGAAATAACTCTCGTACATCTAAAATGTTCTCTAGTATTAAATGCGACAAAACTCTGATGTTAAAGACATACACTACCTGCTAAATAAGATGGCAGATATCCCGTTGTGTTAATCGATAAAGATGTATTCAACTTCTTCTTTTACAACTGGTCCTCACTGTTCCTTTAAATGGTGAACGACGTCAGTAAATTTTATTTTGTAAAACCTTAAAGTGACTCGGTAACAATTCCTCAGATTATTGAAACAAAATCCTGGATAAAGCTCATGCTGCAATCATAATTATAAACCTTTAGCTCAGTCAGAAATCCCATGATTTGAACAAGCCGATCGCCTGTCTGATTATCAATATTTATGATCGAAATTTCATGTGTGTTTTTTAAAAATAATATTACAGTTTATTTGGGAAAATGAGTACCAGTATGGTAAAACTAGTCACTCAAAGATTTTTATTTTTTTGGAGGCACTTCATGATCATTTTAAAGCGCATGTTCTTTAGGGTCACAGATCACAGACACTGATATCACGTGGGGCCATGCATCTCAGATTAAAAAAACGATGCCTTTAAGCAGAAGTGTTCCTTTTTCCCAAAAGAGCAGAACTGCTATAGAACTTAGAAGACTTAAATATAGATTATGGAATTCCTCAAGGGTCCATACTTGGCTCTATTTTATTTGCTATTTATATAAATGATATGGTGAATCAAGTAAACGAAAAATCGTTAATTGCATCTATATGCAGATGATACTATATGCTATATTCTTCACATAAAAGTGTTGATATTGTTGAAAAAATTATTAATTTCGATCTATTCGTAAAATACATAGCTTGCTATGCTTGTAATAAACTCTTAAAGGAGCTACACAAAGAAAATTTACTAAAAACTGATAATTAGAACAAATTACATATGGATGGAAAGATTTTCTCTTGAAAAACACGAATAATTTGCTGAGAAATCATATAGATATCGTGGAGAGGCGTAAAATGCCATTTTTCAAGACCCTTCTTAAACCCCCAAGCGCCCCCGAACGTAAGCCAAACAAACGAGCGTAGCGAGCTCTGAATAGTGAGGTCACACCCTGGACAAACAGCTCGGTACCGGCTGCTAGCTTCCGCTTAGTGCGTCTAGCTGCAGACCAAGCGGAAGCTAGCAGCCTTTTTTTAACAGCCGTGTCCAGGGTGTGACGTCACACGAAGAACTACGACAAAATACGAAAAAATACGAATAGGCAGTAAATCTGGATCTCAAAACTAACATTTTTGAAAGTTGATTTCTGCGGGCCCAAAACATATTTTGAAGAGGAAATTTGTTGTAATTGATCAGTAAGGCTTTCCCTTCGCAATGATATGAATTTTGCATCAATTCAAATCACTTTTGCTTCTTGGTGTGACTACTTTAACGTTGACTACCATTTCGGGTTATTTGGAACTGGTGCAATGTTATCGAGATGTAATCTTAAATGTAAATATATGTGGTTAACGTATTGTTCAGAGTATATAATACTTTGAAATATCTTGGAATGTATCTTGATACCAAGTTAAAATGAGATTTTCATATTGACGAAATGTGTAGAAAAATAAGTAAAGTTGTAAGTTTTTTAGCTCGTCTTCGACATTTTATATCGGAATCCGATCTGAAGATGGTATATAATTCAATTATTCTTCCACTTTATGATTATGCAGATATTGTTTATGATTCGGTAAGCAAGAAACGCACTGGCCGCTTCCAAAAATTACAAAACAGGGCCGGTCGTTTCATTTTGAAAATTATAACGATATACATGTTAGATTAGGATGGAAATCTCTCCATCCAAGACGTAAATTGTATTCAAATACAATTTGGCTCCTCTTTATTTAGAGGAGTCTTTCAAATATTGTTATTTCTACGATCACATGGAATTATTAAACTCCCCAAACCAAAGAGTGAATGCTGCCGTAAAATGTTTGTGTATAAAGGCTCACATGAGTACAATGACCTACCGTTAACTATTAAGCTATACAACAGCTTAAAACTTTTTGCAAAAATCTAAATTTAAGGAATCATTTTTGCTCTGATCTGTAATGGAATATACTTTGGATAGGGGGAGGGGGTGTTTATGCTTCTCTAATATGTTTTAGGTTTTATATGTATCTAACATATATTATTTTAAGTTGTATTGTAACTATGTTGTAAACAGCTTTTTTGGAAAGCTCGGAGAAAATTCGTAACAGGCTAAAAATTAATAAGTTTATCTTCACTGTTTTACATGATGAAAATAGGTAGATGATAGAAAAGAAAGAGAGGGAGAGAGAGAGAAAAAGAGGGGGAAAAAAAACGAAGACTGTATCAAAATATATTTAGCTCAATAACGCCACTACCGAAGTCTGTGGAGTGAGGATTTTTTTAGAACAGGTGCGTTTCCTTCCAGCAGTACATTGGTCCTAATCTTCTAGTAGCAGAGACTTCCATTCACAAAGCAAGGTGTCCCTTATAGGAAAGTATTCGATGATGACGATAATATTATTAATAATAATAAAGACAATAATAATAACAATAATAATGATAATAATAATAATAATAATA
>BEXV01000113.1:249422-275149 GCA_003118195.1 Hemicentrotus pulcherrimus
TCCCCCCCCCCCCCTATGTGCCTCCCCGGGAATGAATTCCTGGATCCGCTCCTGAATGTATATATATATATTTTGCAATCAGTATGATTATGTATATGAATGCATGGAAATATATATTATTTCTAATAAAATAATCAATTCGCAGAAATGATTTCCCCATGCATGTTGCGATCAACCCATTAAATTCTCTTTTTCTTTTCCTCCTCCTCATCCTTCTTCCATTTTCCTCTTCTTCTTCTTTTCAGTATTTTTTGTTTGGGTACTAAAGTTTGTTTTGTTTTATATAAGTTAATCAATCATGCTTTACACCTGAAATACAAGCACCGGCGGACCCATCCAGTATATGTTCGTCGGCGAGCAGACTAGACCATTCGAAGCCAAAGGCCGTCCAAACTCTTGAGTGAGTTTGTGGTTTCTGAATTCTGTGCGCGTGATCTCGTGCTGTGTGGGCCTTATTTTGGCTCGATTATGCCGTTGGTAATTATGTGTGGATACCCAAGTAGCGGGAAGAGTAAACGATCTAACCAGCTCCAGTCATTTATTGAATCATCTACTGACAAAAAATGCCTAGTCATTAACGACGACAGCTTTGAAATAAACAAAAACGCTGTCTATGCAGGTAAGTGGTGGAAATATATTGTCCCACGTATTGTATTCTGTGTTAGTCATGTCCATGTGCCATCTCGGGTTCTACACAGTTGAGTTAATATAGTTTCAAAACATCATGCTTTGTGCCAGTGTCCAGAAGCACATTTTTTCGGCGCTTGTTCAGAAACCTATCCAAAATTTGACCCGTAACTCCGGCGTGGAGATACCCTAGATCTAGAGGTCTACTGAGCTGAGACATAGGGTCTAGATCTACCCAAAATGAAGTGGTAAATATTCATTAAATGTCCAAATAAAGATCATGAGTTAAAAGTTATGTTTATTACCTGTTTAGTGTCAATTTCCTTGTTATTTTTGGAGTATTTTTCGGAAAAACATTGATAAAAATATAAAAATAAACAAAAAAAAAAAAAAAAAAAAAAACAAAAAAAAAATAAAAATAAAAATGGTAGGTTGCGGGCGCAGGCGGGCGCGCGACTGTGTGAAGTTATCTACCGTAATGTCCCAAATCCTCATTACGGTAGATAACTTCACACAGCCTTTCTGCTTTTGTCCAAAATTAACGATTAAAGCTTATCAGTACTAGTTTCCAGGAGGGATTAGACCGCCCTGCAAGGTCACTAGACTGGTGGTTATCTCAACAACTCGGCTCACAGTTAACATAAGAAAAAGAGGATCATGGGGGACCAATGGTCACCGATTAGGCATTGTTTAATATAGAGAGGGCGCAAGTAGCTACAAGTAGTGCAGTGGGCATTTAAATGGTCTAATCCTGGGCTCCGACATCATCGTATAATAAAGTATTAAACATGAGTATCTCAGGGACATATGATGTGAACTTTAATAGACTTATGACAGTTTTGAGAAGCTGCCCCCTTGATATCTGGCTCATTTGACTCTTTGTTGTGAATGTGTGCTTTTTCTTTTTCTTTTTAAATTTTAGAACAAGTACAGCGTGTTATGTGGACCATTTCCAGAAATTAACAAGAGTTACTAATTTACTACAAACTTCACCCCCCTCCCCCTGGAACAAATATACAATTTTGTAAAAGTAATTTTCTTTATCTTTCATTACTTGCATAGATTCCAAGAAAGAAAAAGATGCTAGAGGAAAGCTCAAGTCATCAACTCAAAGGTAAAATCAGTTATAAATGTAAGCAAGCCTTACACAGCATTAACAACAATATGTGGCAAAAAAGTGATTCAATCCAATTTGACCAGAATGAATGGAAATACAGTAAATTTACATATTCATATATCTAGCTTGAAACGAGACCAAAAGCTTCAGTCTCTATATCGTCGGTTGTTCCACTGAGACTACGTCTGGCTTCACTAGACCTCCGGATACAGAGACTGAATGATCCCCTATGCCATCGTACGTTGAAGATAAAGTCTACGGGTAAACGATAAGACGATACTGCCCTGACGCCAAGTTAAATCCTTTTTTTGTACGAATCGCATGCACTAACATATAAAATTGGCAGCCAGAATGGCAACACATATTGTGATAATGAAGAAAATACGTACCCTGGACCTCTGCATATGAATTGTTCTTCAAAAAACTAAATTATCTCTCCCACTTGACTGTCTTCAGACGACAGCCATCTTGAATCAAAGTAATGAATATTCATGCCAAAGTTGTTTAGTCTCCACCCCATTGACCTCATTCATAGACTCGCGTGTACGTGCACGTACACGTACGTCTCGCATTGGAAATGCATGGTGGATACTTACGTTTGAGTTCTCGTGTTGTCTTCTTCACGTGCGAGCGCTATCCTCGACGCGACGCGCGCGCGGAGGAGCTAACCGGCCGAGGAGCCGGAGAGGTCAACCATCCTCATTATCGTATATGAATATTCATTAGCCACCATTTTGATTCCTTTCGGTGAGGATAATTGACGTGGGTCATCGAGAAGCAGCCAAAAGTTTGGTAAGTCCTTTTCTTTCTCTTTTAATTACATTTGTTGGGGAAGGGGGGTAAAAAGGGAACTTTTAGGGACTGACAATTGTCTACAATTTTACTGCAATTGAAGATAATGATGCATTTCTCCCCAAGTTTATCATATTTGTGGGAGTGGTCTAACGGCTGAAATCTAGCTGTTTATCTTCAACACATAGCGGCTATGAGGGTCCTACCGTCTGTGTATGGGAAATATGGGAAATATCGACAAATGTCAGTTTTATTAAAGAATGACTCGTACCAGACGGTTATTTCTGTCTAGCTTGAAACTTACATGTGATGCACAGATTTCAAAATGACTTACCAGGTATGATATATTTGACTCTCTCACCTACCTCAGGATAACAAAAATATCATTGTAATTCATGAATTCTTCAAATTATTAAAAACCAAAATTGTTCAATGTTAAACCAGTAATAGTTGGTATTATAAGAACACTGCCAAAATTGTCTCACTCCATGTCTCAGTGAGTTTCATATTTTTGTCTTTATGGTACATTTGTTTTAATTGCACTTGTTTTGTCAAATCAGCAACTCTGTGAGGTATTTTGTTAGCTCCAGCTCCCCTCCCATTTACCCTGTACTAAAGAACTTCAAAAGTATAGTTTCCCCTTACAAATTTTCAGATATACATTCACCCTAAATATGATTGTTTCAAACATGTTCCTATGCAACCCCTGTATGACAGAAATCTATTTTGTCATCACTAACTAAGAGAATGCAGTTTATGAGATTTCCAGTACAGAGCAAATTGGAGAGGAGCTTGCAAGATACATAATAGTGTTGCCAATTTGTGTTTTACTGATGACAACTTCAAGAATGTATAACTTTCCTATTTTGTGTTTCTCTCATTTTCTTGCTTTTATTAAAAAAAAAAAGACGTAGACTAATATCAGGGTAGACCTCCCCTTAAACTATACTTACAGTCTTGTGTATAGATAGATACAGTAAATACTTATTAAAAATGTCAAAAGAACAAGTTTAGGCATAAGCTTTCTAAAAGAATCCTACTTTTCAGAGATATTAATTTTTTGATATAATAATGATACAAATAATTATAATAATAATGACACAAATAATTATAATAATAATGATACAAATCATTATAATAATATTAATAATGATGATGCTGATGCTGATAATGATTAAAGGAATCACACCAAGAAGCTAAAGTGTATTAAATTGATGCAAAATTCATACCATTGCGAAGGGGAAGCCTCACTGATCAAATACAACAAATTTCCTCTTCAAAATATGTTTGGGGCCCGCAGAAATCAACTTTAAAAAATGTTAGTTTTGAGATCCAGATTTACTGCCTTCAGCAGTGCTTCGTATGACGTCATTATTGTGACGTCGCACCCTGGACACGGCTAGCTAGCCACAAAACAAAGCTAGGTGCGCGCATTGAAAATACACGCAACTCGACTGTTTGTAAAATACGAAGCATACTATCTTGAGATCAAAATGTCGGCTTTAGACGAGAAAATTGAACTATTAGATATGGAAATTGAATTCAGTGAGGAAAGCGATTCCGCTGACAGCGATGCTGATGATGATGGGGAGGTATAGGAGAGCTGGGAGGAGAAGAAGGAGAAGAGGAAGAAGAGGAAGAACTCGACGATGATGGTAGAGATATGCCACGACCCTGCCAGCACGAACCCGAGCCGAGTGTCATTTTTAGCTTGAAAAGTAGCCCCCGAAAAATCAATATTAATTTCTTCCCTGGTCTAGGACGTAATGCAAAATTTAGCATTTAAAAATTTAGATCTATAGATCTAGATCTTACGAGAGGGTCTATTCATGCTCATCAAATTTTTAGACATGATGATAATCTGTAAAAATTCTGCCAAGACCAATGCCGTGGCAAAGTCTGGATTTAATTTTCATAATAAATTATCTATCAAAAAAGTCACTGACGATTTTCATAGTAATACTCAGATCTATATTTATTTAATGACACTTAAATATGTCTAGAACAAAATATCAAGACATTGTTGTCTTAATAATGGTGTGCTAGAATAAGTATAAAAAATACATGCACTGTAGTCTGTAGTAATATTGTCATGAATTTTAGCTAGCCCGCCCGACCAGGCCAGCGCCAGGAGAATCGCTCGCGACAGGTCTGCATTAGTTAGTGCCATCTTTCGATTTATTCATATATATTTTTGTAAAGTTACATATAAGTATGAAATGTTAAACATTTTGAACAATATTTCATCATAACAGTTGCAATTTGAAACATGTTTACTTTGATTCAAATGTTGACTGGCTGAGGCGATGCGCCGCCGCTGCACCTTGGAGTGTAGGCAACGAAACGTGCAACATCAGCTCCCCGGAGCGACTCGGGCACTGAGCTACACAGGGCCCGCCATATATAGCTGGAGTCGTCAAACACGCAGATCTAACTTATTCTAAACTACGTTTAGACTCTATAATTCCGTCATAAAGAGTAAGATAATACTGCAAATGTTTTCTATAACGTTTCAAGATTACACACTCCTGAATGAAATGTAAAATATTGCGAAAGAACGACAAAATTAGTAACGATCAAATTGCCTTAGATATAGGTCTAGAATATAGGTGAACAAGTGCAAATCTATCTAGCTGGCTGAGTGCGTCCAGGGTGTGACGTCATAATTCTGAGCTCGCCAGCTCGTGTGTTTGGCCTACTTCCGGGGTTCGGGGTCCGAAAAGGGGTCTTGACAAAACTAAATTTTACGCCTTTCCATGATATCTGCTGTATGGTTTCTATGCAGGTTATTCGTGTTTTACATGAGATAATCTTTCCATCCATATTTGTTCTAATTATCAGTTGTAATTGATTTTTCTTTGTGTGATTCCTTTAATAAAGATAATAATAATAATAATAATAATCATCATCATAATCATCAACACCATCCTCATCAACATCATCCTCACCATCATCATTATCATAATCATACCGGTAGTAATAATATGTCTTGTTAACCAAGGGTAGCCTCATCAGTATTCATACTGTACTCTCTGCAATCGTATCATTACTCAAGCTTCAAAATGAGCCAAAACTTTGACATTGGCAGGGATTGGCAATTTGTAGAATTTTCTTGGGAGCACAGAATACATATACATGTACATGTAGCAACATTCAACATTTTAAACGTTGTTCATGGAATAGGGCCATATGGTGAGATGAGATATGTCTAACTCTGGGTCGGACCTCCCTTACAAAAATGTACCATGGTAACCATGGTTATCATTATACCAAAACAATAAAATACATTGGGTCATTAAACAACGTATTTCATTGTTTTGGTACCATGATAACCATGGTTACCATGGTGGATGGTAATTTGGACAAAAGTACCATGGTTACCATGGTACATTTTTGTAAGGGCTTGTTTCTTAGACACATGTGTACTCGGATTATGACAATATTGATTTCTTTCAGATTGCTTTCTAAAGATGATCTTATCATTTTGGACTCCCTGAATTACATTAAAGGTAAGCCGTTGATTACTAATGTAAATTTAGAGAATGTCACTAGGTGTAAACATTTTCAAGTTTTGTGTTCTTCTCTCATCAAGAGTCCCATACTTGTTTGTCACACATTCCAAACTGGCACAGTCCTGGAATAGTGAGAATCATGTGATTACAAGGAAGCCTGTCTGATCGTTTTTTTCTTCAATGTTAAGCTTAATATTGTATTTTTTTGCTTATTCAAACCTTTTTTTCTTCTAGGAAACCTGCACTTGGTTATTATTCCCACAGTTTTTGGTGGAAATGTGTGTTTGAATCTCTCATGAGGGAGGTTCATGATCCTTACTGTCATGACATGGTGGTATAAGATGTAGATACTAGCTTTTCCTAATTTCCCTCTGGACCAAATTTACATTCTGTAGTGGAGACCCCCCAAAATGGAAAGTTATTCATCACCAGACCTGAGATGTATTAGTCTAGCTTTGTGTTGAAAAGGTCATTTTATTAGTTTAATCCTGTGAGATTATGATAACAAGCAGACATGCTGGTTGAGCATGGCTGGAGATTAATGCAAATAATGAATTTGTTAGGATATCAAATGAAGTTATCATTGAAAACAGTAGCTTACAGCTTCAGAGAAAACTATGGATTTAATTTTCTCGTACATGTATGTGGAGGAAATGTTATTTGCTCACTCACAATGCTGTGCATGGTATTTTTGACTTTGCTGGTAGTTTATAATATGATTCCTTTCATGAAGTGACTGTCATATAGTTTGGATTGAGAGATAGGATTGAATTTGACAGAAAGAAAAAATGTTATTTTGCTTTTTTTTCCCAACAGCTTTTTTCCAACGCAGGACTGAAGTGAACAAAGTTGAAACTCTAAAATAAAGGGATATTCTTTTAGCACGACATCAATTAAAGTTTGCCAAATGTTCATGTTTGTATGTGAAATGGGAATTACAGATAGTATTGCTTGGGCACTACATATTTGGCCACTCTTCTACATGTATATACAGGGTATTAATACTTGAAATTTGGTTTAGGTCATGAGAGACATGACCTCTACTACTATTATTATAATAATCATTTGGCCCTATTGCTATTGTCGTTGTTGTTTCTGTTGTTGTATATTTTGTTCTTGCAATTGAAGACTTTTAAAATGGTGTAATATTTTTTGATTTTTGGCTAGGTTTCAGGTATGAGCTGTACTGTGCTGTTAAATCATCTCAGACTCCTCATTGTGTGGTGAGTTCATTGCATGCTAACTTTGGATTTTAATGAAGAGTTTGGTGACTCATTTTAATGCACAAACCAAGAGCAACATTTGTTGAAATCAATAAAATGTATAGTTTTATATTATATGTTTCATATGTCAAATGAATCCTAATCTCTTTACAGCTCAAAGGGTATACAATTATGTTGTGTGTTTATGCATTTTTTTTATATCTCGGCCACTATACATTTCCTTGCACCATTGTTTTACACGAGCTGGAGACTAGCTCGAAGCTGCATATTGCATCAGCCAGTGTGCACTGTCGAGTGTAACATTAGCAATTATAAAGTGGATTTAGCATGCACATTTTATTTTTAAAAAATCAGATGACAAACTTGTAATGGTGAAAATAACACATGACATATGACTAGCTGTCTGAATCTGGACGGTGTTTTTGATTTATGATATCTCCCATCCCCACCTGCTGCAGGCCGAATATGGCATGGTCCACTTATCTGTAAGCATCGGTGCTACGCCAAGCCTAAACTTTTTTTTTCAGCGGGTGAAAAATTAAGGGCATCGCACAAATTGATTAGCATGCAGCAAGTTAAGGAAGATTGCATTATGATGGTGGAGATTGTTTAAAAAAATGAATCTATATTCCAGCCATATGAATCCTACCTAATCAAAGCAGCTAGACTACTAGACCAGGGGAGTGTTTCACAAAGACTAAAGACTAAGTTTGCCTTTAAAGTTGGACTTAAATATGACAGGCCATTCATGCCACTGGTTGCTCTCACTATTGGTCTCTCAATTATGATCTTTAGATAATATTTTTTACTTCAACAATGAACTATCAAAATAGCTCGATTCTGTAGGTCATTGTCAGTAAATGGTGAGAGCAAGCAGTGGCATGAACCGCCTGCCATAATTAAGTCCAACTTAAAGTTGATCTTAGTCTTTGTGAAACACTCCCCAGGTCTAATAGTCTAGCTGCTTTGATTAGGGTTGATATTAACTCACATATCCCTGGTTGTTCAATGACCTGACAATAAACGTTATTGTAAAGTTGTTGTTTTATCATTTATTTCTACATTTATCTCTCTGGGAAGATTTTCTGTGATACTCCTGTTGAGATGGCAACCACATGGAATTCAAAAAGAGAGGATCAGGAAAAATATACAAAGGAAATGTAAGATTTTAAAATTGTATTATTCATAAGCATTAAGAAATCAGCAGAATAATCCATCAATCATTCCAGCCCATATTATAAAATTTAGCAAACATTATTTTTCAATTTAGTATGGATGAGTGAAGGTATTCTTTCTCTTTTGCAGCAGATTTTCGATAATCATGTACTTTGGCATTGGATTAGTAAAAACCACTGGGATAATTTCAGTTAAAAACACAAATGAAAACCTTTTCCTTATGGACATCGAATAGGTTGGGTTTATCTTTTGGTTATAAAACATTTTCATGTATGGTTTATTTGACCTACTGGTCATCAAAAATTACAATTCACTGGATATACCTTTAGTTCCATGAAGAAAATAATAAGATTCCAGTTCCCATTCATTTAGAGTTACAGGTATTCATAAACACTCTTTTCTACTGTAGTTTGTTGTATCACTCTACTCATTCAACCAGTATGTGGAGCTGGTAAAAGTATGTGGTACTTTAAGAAATGTAATCTTGTTTTTAATTAGCTCATATCCAGTTGATCTTACTCTGGTTCAACTAACCTCCAGATATGATTGAATGCCCTCAGGAAGGACTTGAAAGATTATGTTTTTCTTGGTGAACAGTAATTTACAACAATTTATGACCACCCCTGCAAAATGCAAACGTGAAAATGTAAACTTATGAAACATTACTTCGTCGGGTTACCACACATTCTACCTTTAGCAAATAAGTCATTTCTTTCTGCACCCTATTTCGGCCAATCAACATTCAGACTTTCAACAAAAAAAAGCTCTATAATGGAGGGTCCTTATCAGGGGTCCTTTTAGTCTAGCTTTTTTTTTCCAACGCTGCATTACTAAAAAATGCCATAAAAGTCAAGCCTTTGCAATAAAAGTTTAAAAAGATGATAGGGACCACTGTAAAATACAGATTATGTCATACTTTAGTGAAACATATAATTCAGGCCCAGTGTCTGGAAGAAATATCAAAATTCCAGGTGATCTTAAACTTTGTCAATGACCGACATACTAACATTCTTTCCCGAATTATGTTACAGAAATCTTCATTGCATTAAAGCGAGGCTCTAGTTGCTTGATACCATTTTCTTTTGACAGGGATCTGCATTGCCATGTTAGGATCTGTATGCAGTGGCCCAATGTTAATAAAATGTTAGGATCTGTAGTCAGCTGTTAGGGGACCATACATGTGAAATGGGCATCTGATGGTGTTCAGCCCTGGTGAAAGAAATAGAAACTCTTGTTAAGGTTCTGATTATTTCCATAGAGATATTCCTTCTCGTATCCGGACACCTACCCCCTGAACATCCACCCCCCGGATAACCACCCCCAGTCAACTACCATCTAGGACGGCTACCCCACAGACAACTACCCCCTAGGATAGTAGTCAGGGGGGTAGTTGTCCTAGAGGATGGTTGTCGTAGGGGGAAGTTGTCTAGGGGGTAGTTGTCTGGGTGGTAGTTGTCCTAGGGGGTTGTTGTCCTAGGGGGTAGCAGAGCTACCAAGTATCACGCATTAGGCGTGACATCATGCATTTCGAGGGTCTGAAAATGGCTCTCACGCACGGTGCGTGCGCTAGATTTAAGAAAACGTCATACCTATACGTGTGTTATTCCTTCGCACATGTCACGCATTGCCAATCTTTTACCTTGGCGTCTCTGGGGTAGTAGGCCGAGGTGATTATCCGGGGGGTGGATTTCCAGGGGGTAGGTGTCGAACAATACCCTCTATATTAATTTTTTTCTGTGGTTTCATTGCTTTGATTAAAGGATTATTTCTTGTGTAATTCTGTTTTTTAAAATAGATTTGACGGTTTGGTGATGAGATTTGAGGCTCCCATCTCCAAGAATAGATGGGATTCTCCTCTGTTCTCCATAGCTCCTTCAGATGAACTGCCATGTCAGGAAATATACGATGCCCTTTTCCTCAGGAAAGCTCCTCCACCTAACTTATCAACAGTGTCTGTAAGTGATAGCATACATGTCACTGTGGTAGGTAAGAGATTGAAGGAAATACAGATTCAGGTCATAAAGGAGCCCTAGGTCTCGTAGGCTGTAGGCGTTATAGGCTGTTGGTCACATGGTGTGCAGCTGATAATGTTACCTGACCTTTTTTTTCATGGACAAAACTTTTGTAGCTTATAATTACTGGAAAAGGGTTTGGATTTTCAATGCATTGGATTTTTAACACTGCATGTATTACGATACCATACTTGGTTCATGTGGATGTGTGTGTTCTTGCATGTGTGAGTCTGTTCAATGTACAAGCCTATGGCTTTCATGTTCGTCTCTTCAATTCTAAACATTTTTTTTCTTTTTTTCTTGTCTTGTTTTGTTCAGGTGTTTGGTAATAGAAAAAATATTGAATCATGCAAGTGCTTGAACATAATGGAAAAATTTACGTAATTGTTGGATCCAATTCATGTTGTAGATTTATTTATTGGAAGTTAGTTTGATTTCTTGTGATTATCTACCGTGCCCTGCACATGCCCTGCAAAGTTTGGAAATGAAAATAAGTGAACATAATCAATAAACCATATTTGTTAATGATCTTTATTCCTTGTCATTCTTTTTTAGCAACCTCTGTCAGCAACAAATTTTCTATATGAACTTGACAAAAGAACACAGGAGGCAGTGACGGTAATGACTCTCAACCCTCCAATGCTACTGGATTTGTATTTAATAAGTGCACGTTCAAGGGTTCAATCCTCATTTTTTGCATCGTTTGGTTTCATTGATTAGTAAATTGAATATCTTTTATCATCTTTATGATCTTTTTTTTTCCTCAATGCATATTCATATTTTTTCTTAAGTTGAGGATAAATATAACTCTATCCCTTCATATCATATATTAACATAGGTTATTTGGATTATTAGATTTTCTGTTTAAAGCACAGAAAGTTTCAAGCCTGATATCATTGACAATTTGAAAAAAGAAGTGCTAAGAAAATGACATGCCAGAGCCTAAAGGAACATGTCTTTGAGGCCCTTTAAAGCCCATGGAATTAGAATAGGATTCAGCCAAGCATTGACAGCCTTGTTAGCAATAATGTAAGGAAGATTTTAAGGAAAAAGTCTGGATTTTGTGAAAAGATTAAGAAATGAAGAGGCATGAAAGCTTACATTGTTTCTCAAGTATATTACCTCATGTTGTATTATATATGTATGGTTCATTCATGCATACCATCTGAAGACTGTACTGTAAAATTAGAATCTCATGTGCGCACAAGTTACGCAAATTTTGTGAGTGGTCCAAATTAATGACAGTGTCATCCTGTGAAACCGTGGGAACAATTCAATTGATTTCTTGCCTTACCCTACTTATGGTTCTGGAATATTAGATGTGTATAACCAATCCTTAAAATTGTCACCTCGAACTCCAATTTGAAAGAGTTCTTCAACAAAGAATAAATATTGATCCTACATTGCTCTTGAAGTTTAATGGTTTTCTGAAAAGTGTGAAAGTGAGTTTTGAATATAGTCAAATCGATTGCAGAATGATGATAAAAATTAATGTTGATCTAAAAAAAAAATGTCCTATTGTCCTTTCAGGTATTAGGGATTTGTATGTTATATTGTATCATGTATTTCAATTATTGTACTGGATGACACAGAAGTGTAAATGTTTTTTTTTTTCTGCCATTATTTTCATCAACAGACTCTAATTAGTGCACAGAAGACCAGCATACCAGGGGATGATATTTCAATACCAGGAGCCAAGGACAAAATATCCTTTTTGAAATATGTGTAGGACTATTGATGAAATGACCTCATGTTAAGATGCTGATAACTATTATTTATATTTATTATTTAAATTCCTGATTGACCTGAATTCCTAGATTGAAATGTATCTCTTGTTGGTTTAAAGACAAATCGTAGTGGGCTCTCATAGGGAATCTGACACCATTCGGGCGTTTACCAAGAAACGGGCAGGCATTTCACAAAGCCTTTTTTCAATGACAAATGATGAATATCAGTGACAAATCTGCTGATAACCAATCAGAATCAAGGGTTTCAGTAGCTTATAACAAAAACTGTCATTTGTCACTGAGGCCAAGTTTTGTGAAACACCCCCCAGGTGTTGCCACTCACCTGGATTAGCCTTCAGTTTTATGACCAGCAGGCGTTATGTAATGCTGTGCATTTCTTACCAATCGCCCATATGGAAAAGTCATTATCTACATTTCCCTCAACAGAAGAATCTCCAAGAGACTCGTAAAGGGGATATTTCTTGATGGGACAACATAAGGTGCTTCTTCATCATCTCAAGATTGCCAAATAGCCCGCTATTTCTGATTTGGGAAATAATCTGGTGAAGACGCACCGGACAAATTAGCTGGATAGTTCAAATAGTAGGATATTTCAATTCGGAAATCTAGAGCTAGTGAAGACAGGCTTATAAAAACTGCCATCTTCCTTTATTGTAGTGTATCTGTCCAAATTGTAGTGTATTGACTGATTCTTGTTTATCATCCTTAACCATGTTTTGTATACGTTCATCTAGCAAGATCCATCAACAATGCCGAATTGCAGAGGATAAGAAGGCAGTTCATCACCTACACCAAGCTACATGCAATAGAAGATATCTCCATGCTTGCAAACATGTTTGTCCAGTATATCAATAACAGTATTAAATGACCATGGAACATCTGAACTGAACTGAACTCATATTTGCAATATATATAAAGGAAGTTGTTATGAAGTTTGCTGGCTTCTGTAAATGTATGTGGTATATGAGCTACACTATGTTCCCATCAATAATGTGCTGGAAAAAGTGATGTAACAATGGTCCTAACAACACCCACTTGGCCTGAAGATGCTCTCGCTGGCTGACTGTAAAAGTACTTATATTTTTAGTCAATGAAGTTCACCTCTAGGAGGGTCTTCTATTTGCCGTGCAACCAGGTATTAAGATGGATGCCAAACAAATGTAGCATATTACAATGGCATATTCATGTTCTAGTGGATACATCACAGGACTGTAGACCACATGGTTCGTGATTTGAGTACTGCCACGGCACTAATGTCTTTTGGCAAGACATTAATCTACGTTTGCCACTCTCTACACAGGTGAGGTAAATGGCTAGAATGGGTAAGAAATTCCTTGAATGCTTGAGCCAGGGTAATAATATGCTCGAAGGGCCTCTCAGGGAGAACAGAATTAATACTGATGAGGCTACCCTGGGTAAACAGGACATAATATTATTTTCATTAATACTATTATTATGGGATACAGACACTAAATCTAGGCTTAAGAGTAAATTCCTGTAAATTTATTTATTTATATTTATTTATATCTAAAGCGATCACATGCATCTTAAGAACTTTTTAATAGAGACACCACTGGATGAAAGGCAGGTATGAGTTAAAGATGTCAGTGTAAAATTGACATAGTTGCTTTGGAAAATGGCAGGAAATAATATAAATAGATCAAACTTTCCCTATACATTCTTGAAGTATTGAAGACACCAAGTTGATCTGAATTAACTGCACAAAAACAGGATAAATAGTCTGAAAAAAAAAACTATTGATGAATTTGTAAATTCTTTAAGTTTTAAAGATCACTATCAATATTAGGAAATATAATTTCCTTTGCAACTTATAGTGCATTTCCATTGCGAAGGGCATTCAAGAATGTATTTTAGCACAGGTGTAAGAAAATGGTGTAACATGAAAAATGGTAATACAGTCAAACCTGTCTATAGCGACCACCCAAGGGAAACACAAAAAGTGGCCTTTGTAGACAGGTGGTCTTTGTAGACAGGTTCCTTTAGTACATGATTCAATGAGAAACCATTTTCAAGGGAAACAGCAAATGTGGCCTTTGTAGACAGGTGGTCTTTGTAGACAGGTGGTCACTAACGCAGGTTTGAATGTATATGAAAATTCATGCCCTCAAAATGCTGAATGGTGTTCAATGGTAATCAAGAATGCAAATGATGTACCGTAACTCAAATGTTACTCATATTTTGTGCTAAAATAATCTATTAAACTTGTTTTTAGTAAAGAAAGAATAACAACTGCATACATTTTCTAATCTATCAGTATGTGATATACATATTTTAAAAAATAAAATAAGATGGATAAAGAAGGAGAAAGAGAGAGAGTGAGTAAGAAGAGAGAGTGTTATTTTTTTTAAACAATGAGAGACAAGAAACGAAAGAGGAAGAGACTGACCAACACTCAAGGACAAAAGGAAACAATAAAGAGAAGGAAAGATAGATACAGAAGGTGACATAATATAGCTGAAGAAGAAAGAAAGACAAAATGACAGGAGCACTAAGATAATACACATACTGAGAGCATGATGAGAAATAAGCCTGATATACTTTCAAAAAGAAGGTAATGAAACAATGATCTCACAATATGTTATTTCTGATGTTATTTACAAGTTTTATTTTGATCCTCCTTTCACGTAAGATTTATTTGTTTGAACCTTGTATACAAACATATCAAAGCAGAATTACAATATATGTGTATCATATCCAAACAGAAACTCTAGCAAATGTTAAGAGCTGTATTCTTTATGACAAATATACCTTCACTAATCTGTACAATCATCAAACAAAAACATAGATAAGACTTGCTGTCACAATAAAAATAAAAAACTTTAATCTTCGCATACACATTATCATCAAATGGGACATAAAATATGCAACTTATGTACGGAGGAGGGTAAGGTATGCTGCTTGAAATTGTAGTGTTTCTTCTTGTTTTTACACTTAATAGAACTGAACACATGTCCTAGAATAATCAATTTAGTTCTTGGAATGGTCTAAATACAAATACAATTGAACATTTCCAATGCCATAACAATCTGTTTAATCTTTTTTTTTAAGTGTTATGTTAGATTTACTATCCTTTTATTCACATATCAAGCTAGTAAAAAATCATCAGACACCAATTTTGACATGATGCCTGATTGTAAACTTGCTTAACAAAGTTTTCTTTACAAATTCCCAACAAAAATTATCTGACAAAATAAGAGGCACACATTTCATTTAAATAAGGAATCTTTCTAAGGGTGCTGAGCTGACCCAGAGTGAGAAATGCCTACGGAACTACATCGCCATATAGATCCATAAGTATACCACACATAATAAGATAAAGGAAGAATGCTATCTTTGTTTCCTACATGTTACCCCAACCAACCAACAACCACAAGAGCAATAAAATAATAAAACGGAAGATAATCCATGCATCATCCTGGTTCTATATTATAAAAAAATTTGTAATCAACATACACATTTCGTCTACATCATCACAGTGATGATACCTACCTTACACGTTGTATTGATGGGTTGAGTTGGGAGAGAAGAGATCATTCGATTCCAACTGGAGAAACAAGATCAAAACAAAAAAACTTCAAGGCATACATGATTTCTCCATGTCATGTACATTGCTACAAGAATCGTGGCAAACACCTGGGTGTATGTTTCAAAGCTTCTCATTTCCAGCTTCATTAATCCATAAAGGAATGTGATGTCTTAAACCAATGATGGAGCAGATGGTACTAGACTAGTATTGTCAAAAATACCATATCATTTTCAAATAAAACAAAACCACTCTTACTGCTTCACATCATTTCTTTGGTGTATGCTTGTACGCTTGGTTCAGAGATAAACTATGAACCCATCAGCATACATCTGAGGATGTCTGTACGATCCACAATCTTGCTACAGTTCTTAAACCAATTACGCATACATATCTTTAAGACATTAACATAAAATAAATATAGGTATTTCCTCTCTATATGTGTTCTCCATGTTGGTGTAATCTTGCCACAATTCAAAAGTAATGTACAATCACATCTTGCACTACATCCTTTACAGTTGTATGTAAAAGAGAGTACTCCTCCATTTTAAAAATCTGTTTTCATGCACCTTTCACACCTACCCCCAATAGTGACATCGACTAGTTTCTGTATACATTGTATTTGATAAGGGCGCTTACAGCCTCACAAAAAAAAAAAAAAGGAAGATAACAATATCTTATTAACTTTGCATGTTGTCGTTTCAGATATATATATATATATATATATATATATATATATATATATATATATATATATATATAAACATGTTTGTACATGTATATAATAAAAAAAGAGCAACATTTCGAATAATCATGGTTGTTAAGTTGATACTTTACACTTAGAGAGACAGGGGAAAGTAATTACTATCATTGTCAACTGATATTTGCATCATTCATTTCAGGAAAAGAAGGGCAAACATCTTGCCATAACAAAATATCACATGAATATTTACCAGATAAGTCTGATCATAACTAATATATTCTTCCCTTCAAATAAAAAACTTCAATCAAAAGGAAGATCCTGATGATAACATAAAATAAGTAAGGAATATGTTTTCTGGAAAAGTCTTTTTATTTTACATTAAAAGGTTGTCTACCCTTTCATCAACTTTTACATCTGTTTGCTGGTCAGTAAGATTCTAACCCTTAGTAGAAATACACCAAAATTATAAACTCTTCAACTTTTCCTTTTTTGCAGTTTTAATCAGCTTGTTCTGTTTTTTTATTTGTAAAAAATCTTATCAAGATTTCTAAAAGGTTTGAAAGATCAACACCTTGAAACTAAAAGACCACAGACATGCTATACAGCACCACTTTCATTGATGGAGACATATAAAATGTCCAAAACATTAACATGGGTAACATACTTAGACTTGACTTAATAGCAGATAAGACTCGTTACCAGAGGAGTGTTGGCTTTATCCTGTGGCCTGCCTCAACTGCCGTAGATTCATATATCTCCAATGGCTTGAGAGATGGAAACAGAAACAGCAATAAAGTATGAAAGTACCTTTGCTCTAAGATACCATGCAACACAATCTCAAAATGGGATCACATAGTCTATGGATGACTTTCATCCTTTCATAGAACACTACTACAACTTTGGATTTTATACAGTAGAACAAAAACAAGAAATCAATAATGTTCAGACAATCAAATGTTTTTCCAAAATCCATTTTTGTGACCTACAAATTTCTTGAGGTTAAAGGAAAAAGTTTAATGCCAAACTGAAAATAAAGAAATTTTGTGGCTTTCACCTCAAGTAAAATTGTCTAACCAGTACCGAAAACCAGGATTATGGTATTGGTGAGAAGTTTATGTGATCTTACATTTTGAAATTGCGTGTTCCTTAGCTGATTTTGAAAGCATACCATCTTATATTTTTATCTAGTTTTCTTTATATGCCCTTGTTTGATGACATAATACTTGCAATGATTCATTTGACCATTTTATCTATGCAAATAAAATCAGTTTTCAATGGCATGTGATATACATTGTATGAAACTGATCAAAATGACATTTTAAAAGAAATATTCAGTAACATATCAAAACTCATAGAGTAGTTTTTGATTGATTTGCCATCTAGTAGGGATGTATTTGCTAGTGAGCAAACGAAGAGCAAACGAACAAGAAGGTGCTCTCAGTCCTATCCCACAAGAAAATGTTCATGTTTGCTCTTTTCATAAATCACTTTTTAAAAACTTGAAGCTTTAGAGCAAAAAAAGGCTTCATAAAACAATTGAAAACTTAATAAAAACATTCACATTTGAAAAGAGACAAAATACAGACATTTTGCTTTGAAGACTGATTTCTACAAACTGTTGTTCATCCATCATGTGTCGGTAGAATCCAGGACACTTTGACTGTGAACAAGGCCCCAGTAGTGTTCCACGTTGTGCTTCTTGAACTGTTCTCTGGCCATCGCTTCTGTAGGGCACAGCTTGAAGTGAAGGTCACTGAAGTTGCGTTGTTTGATCATTCCTGACCACATCAGCTGACAGTGGTTGGACTTGTCCGCTTCATCTCCGGAGTCATCGTCTGGACGGTAGACATAAATTTCCATGGAAAAACTCTCACGTATATTCCATCATTGCAACACTAGAAGTTCATTGACACTACCTCTGAAGCAAGACTACAATTAAATTGGCCCATGAATAGCATAAATGGTGATCAAACATACGGTATATAACATCTTTTCATTTGGATTTGACATACTTCATAGTTGCAATTATTGACAAAAAGTTTGTGAAAACTTGGCAATCCTTGAGAGTGCTACATGTAACTACTTCTGAGCCACCAAATTATTGGAAAACGGTCGTAAATGAACGTTGGCATGAAATATCTTGCAGCGATTATACATCACACTATTACTATCTCTTAAAATTTGCCACCAATGCCAATAAAGGAGTTAAATAGTGACGAGTAGTAACCTCTAAAGAACTACCGGTATAACTTTTACACTTCAACAGCACATCTGTTACTAAATTGAAACATCTCCCATCGCTTAATGGAAGGAAGGGATGGGGGCAAATATACTTAAATGTGCCTCTAAAACTTACCATCATGTTTGCTCCTTTTATCCTCCCCCCATTTGATCCTGTGCAACATCAACCGCTGGAATTTTTTCTGCTGCTTTGGTCCTGAAAAGTAGAACACCATACAAAATTTAAGCAAAAATATTGACATTTTAATGTGTGGTCAGATTAAAGAAAATGTTCAATCTCTGCAAACTGTATGAGATCTGATAGATATTCAATTCAATTCAAACGCATGAATTTATTTCCTTCCCAAAAACAAAATGAACATATCATGAAATAAATATCTAGGAAGGAGGCAAAATTCCCTAAAAGCATGACACTAATATGTGCATCAGGGCTTGAATAACAGCAACCAGTATTCCTTGAAAAATAGTCATTCCTATAATTCTTCTTAACTTTGTTAACTTTGTACCTATGTGCATTATACGACTATAATTTAACCCTGGATCCTCACTCGTTAACAAATCTGTCAGACGAAAAACTAATCTTTTAGGCCAAATAATTAAAAAAACATGTTTAGCGTCCTGCCTTTTTGAAAAATAGGCAGGAGGAGGCCCTTTTTTTTTTTCTTTCCTAACATTTTCCCTAACAGTTGGGCTATTTTTCAAGATGGACACCAGCATTTTAAATAAAATCAGAAATAGAAATAGCAGTGCTTTTCATTTTGTTTTTTTCTTTTAAAAGAAAAAAAAAGAAGAAAGGAGGCAGCCCCCCAAAAAGGAAGCGGATGGGGACGCTAAACATGATTTTTTTTTTACATAGCCTTATATCTTTCTACCGTTCAAATACTCTTCAGATTGGGATGAAAACTTGCCCCCTTCTCTTACTTATATATTTACAATGATATGTAGGAAGGAGGGCAAAATTCCTAATAGCATAATCCCGGTATGAATATCAGGGCTTGAATAATAGGAACCAAATAATAGCAACAAATTATTCTTACAATTCTACTTAAACTTGGTTAAATTTTAATTATGTGCATTACACGACTAGAATTTTACCCTGGATCCTCACTCAACAACAAATCTTTTATTTGAAAACTGATCCTCTTATTTTTCAATCATTCAAATACTCTTTAGATTTGTATAAATACTTACCGCCTTCTACTACCACACAATTCATATCTTTGTGCACCACAGCTATCCCTGTCATCTGAAGCTGCTTGGCGTTGGCTTCGACCTTGAAGCGTTTAGCTGGATTGTTGAGGTTCAAGACCCGGTAGACGCTCACATTGACGCCCATCGAGGTGTCCTCTTTCATCTTGCGTTCCTTCTTTTCCTTCCTTTGCTCCGTAGTCAGCTTCCTTGCTGCATTTGTTTCCTCGTGTGTCCTATGGAAGAGAAGAGACATCAAGGTTATCAGCAATAGCAGCGGTCATACCCAAGTACATTACAAGGAATGTGGATTTAAAACAAATTTCATCTATCATGCCAATATCCTTCAAATTTAGCATTTTTTTATTCATTTATTATTATTACTAATACCGCGCTTTTCCCACAAGGCCCAAAGCGCTTACAGTAAATGAAAATCAAAAATGACATAAATATTTCAAGACTGATTCATTTAAAAAATTTCAGCTTTTGCACGAAACTGTTTTTATCATGTGGATTGCTTTACTAGGACCATTGAATAAAGGTCTTGAAGAAATGATTTTTAATGTGACTACCCAATGAATGAATCAAATCCACACCTTTGTCTTTTCTCCATCTGTGCCCTGACATGTGCTTCTACTTTAGTAGGATCCTGGACAGCCTCTGTACCCAACACTCTCATCAGGTTTGCCATGCGTACTGTGCAGGATTAAAAGATAAAACAGATCCCTACAGTTACAAGAAAAATACACACACAATAATACACAAGAATGCCAGGAAGAACAAAATTGATGTCCAACAGAATAAAGTTGTTATTTAAACTTTTACCCGCCTTGTAGAGGTACTTAGTACTCCTTATACAACTCACTCCCAGATCCTGGTCAAATGATTGGTCATGTGTGAAAAAGAGTGCAATATTTTCCAGTCCTATTGAACACATTTTTAGTGCGCAGAAGTGCGCGTAGAGGTTAGAGCGCTTAGTAATGCGTGTACATGTGACTATTCTTATGCGTAAATGGGTATAGAGGTAAGTGCGCTTACTATATCTATGTGTGTGTACTAAGTTAAGCCTTATTAAACTTGAGATTTATTTGTCAGCCAATCTTGAATGAATTCTGTTTACATCAAATAACAAGGATCTAGGAGTTTTGTTGTATAAAACAAATGATGCATGTTTTCATTCGTTCATTCTACGATCTATCCGCCCTCGTTGATGCTGTGTGTATCTTTTGCACTCAGCCTAACGGCTTTGTGCGATAGATACACACAGCCCCAACTCGAGTGCTCGATCGTATAATAGACTCGTGTGCATGCATCATTTGTTTACTGATTGACAGTGAACAATAACTTTGCAAACATTTATTTAATCATTTTTTTTCTAAAGAATGATGAATGATGAGCTATTGTCTAATCATCTGGTTGACCTATAGGGAAATTCCCGTATCTGTTCATGAGTAGATTGTATCTATAAACTGACAAATTGTACATCAACTGTAGATATCATACTCATCTTGCAACAACAAAAGAACTACCATAATGTTATTCGAGAATGGGATGAAGTATTACCTTTTGGTTCTGGTGGTGGTTCAAGGCCCATTCGGATCTTTTCTGTCGTTTCTTTTAATGCTTCTCTCCTCCTTTGTCTTCTCAGTTTCTTCATCTCCTTCTTTGTCAGATAAATAGGAAGCTCAACATCTTTCTTCTCAGCTGTACATTGATGAAACAAACATGAAGTTTGGTATTTGCTTGATAACTACCGTGTGAGTCAAAAAAGTTTAAGCATCAAAAATTGCTAATTACTTTTAACTATGAAGACTAAATTATTGTACATCTTATAAAAGACTGTTTTATCTCAAATCATTTGGTACCATTTTTGTGTGGTATGTGTTTACGCTTGGAGGAACAGGTGGCATTGTTTGTGAGAGTACAAAAATCGACTTGCGCCAAAGTGATGCCTACAGTATGTATTATGTTGGGAATAGCGGAGTGAGAGAATGGATTGAATGTATCAAATGAAATACATAGCATATGTTTTTTTGCAAAGGGAAAAGTCGCACACACACACAGACGGACAAAAATGTTTGTTGATATTTGATATGTGTGGCATGATTAATTTTGTTAGGGATGTTATTTGGATCTGCAAAGACTGAATTAATACCCACATCACATTGGCAACTTTGGCGCAAGTTGATTTTTACACTCTCGCAAACAATGTCTCCTGTTCATCCAAGCGTGAAGACATAAGACATATAGCAATTTAATGTTCAATCAATGATTTTTTAAATAATAAGCAATTTTCTAGGTGTAAACTTTTTTTAAACTCTCACTGTATAGGTTTACAAGTAATTTTCTTCCAAGTTCTTGACTAAATCAACTACAAATTACATATTTATCCAAGGTATGAGTGATTTAATATTAGAGTGCTCAAAATTTAAAGTAGAAATTAAACTACGTACAAACAAAAGGTAACGGTTAACAAATAATTTAAAAGAATACATATTTTCATCAATTTTGGAAATTGCTCCTGGTCCTGAAAAACGGCTCCCAGTTCTCTTCAAAAATTAAGGAACGGGAGCCGCTTTTTCAGATATTTGGCTCCCGGTCCGCTTTGACTTACCAAAAGGCTTGTACATAGTATTATGTATTATTATTTGCATAGGCAACTAGTACTATCAGTGTATCTAACACTTAGTGCAAAAGTACCCGGATGACCATCCAATATTTTTCCATATCTCATGGTTTGGGGTGCGCGAACATGTTTTATAAATGCACGCAGGCTAGGACATTGGATGTATGCGCACAGCCATTACCAAATGCTTGAGTAAGGACAAAATATGTTTCGTTCCCTTTTTTAAAATGTTGAATTAATACAAAAACACATGGATGCTGTGGCTATATTGAGGTGCTAGATTTGTATATAATCATTGATAATACTAAATGGCTTTCCTTAATTGCAATAAAAGGGTGCATTGCACTCGCTTTGAAAATGTTTCACTTGTTATGCCGACTCTTGGCATATGCCCATCAGTTCTATATATGTGTGTTCCACTCAAGGCTATTCAATGTTACCTTATATAGTTTGGAGTTCAATAAAAACAAAATGCTCATGTATATTTTGTTAACAACAGACAAGGTGGTATCTCTCCAACCTTGTTATTTTGCAGGCAATAGAATGAGACTAAAAAAAAGTGACGCCAGCTTACCTGGAGGTTCGATCTGAATGGGATGCTCTACCAAATTAGTGATGCCGACAAATTTATCTTTCCCACTAGCCTGAGACGTACCTTTGCTCACATCTGCGTAGGACTCTGTAGGGAGGATGAAACTATCCCACCATTCAACAATCGGTACTTCATTCTCTTTCTGAATGGAGAAGGAGATAAACAGAGATATCAAAATTAAAGAAATAACAACTCTCATATTAAACAATGAGCAAGTAATAACGCAGAGCATAAATCTAGTAGTAAATTAATTAAACAAGGGTTCTCAAAGTTTTTCCTTCATGGTCCATATGTGATTTCCATAAAAGCTAAAAGGTCTTATGTCAAAAATGAAGTAGAACAAAGTGCTTTTAGTTGCTGGAAAGCTGGACACATTTTGTTTCAGACTCAGACAATATACTCCCCAAACTTCCAGTAATGACACTGAAGAAAATGAGACTTGTGTTAGGCTTATATCTGACCAAGGGAAATCTTCAAAATAAAATCAGGCAGCCCTATTGACACGCCCTGCGGTCCCGATGCGGACCTTGGTCCGAACTTTGAAAAGCTCATATTTGAATTGTACAGGGATATACAGTCTACCTACCAATACAGCAAGGAAACAAAGACTTAAAGGACAAGTCCACTCGAAAAATAACTTACTTTCAATAAAAGCAGAAAAATCAGACAAACCAATCAAAAAAAGTTTGAGCAAAATCGGATAACTAATAAGAAAGTTATGATTTTTTTTAAAAGTAAGTAAAACTATAGAACAATGAGATTCAAGACACAAATTGCCAAGATAGTTATCAGTTTGTGACGTCATGTCCTCACAACTTATCAATTGCTTTACATAGTTTAATCCAATTAATTTCCCTTTTTTTCCCCAAAAACTTGATTTCCCCATGCCTTCCCAGGTTATATGGTTTGTATCATATTGCGTGTGAGACATTTCCCAAAAACTTTTATGAATTTTGAAGAATTGATGCTATTTTCTGAATATTGTATTTCATAATTATTGATTTTTATATAAATAGTTTATCAAAATTCATTTTTTTAAATGATTTAATTGGACAAAATTACTCTTTATTTGTGAATCCACACAAACGCATTTTACTAATAATCTAACTTGGATGATGGTGTGAAGAAATAGGATTCTTAGGGTGAAAATATGAAATTTATATTATTAATATACAGGCAATAATTAGTGCATAGTGAGGACCATACGTCACAGACTCATGAGTGAGTTGCCAATTTGTATAGTGATTTTCAAAGTTTTTCATGTCATTAAAAATTCATAACTTTCTTATTAGTTATCCGATTTTGCTCAAACTTTTTTTGATTGGTTTGTCTGATTTTTCTGGTTCTATTGAAAGTAAGTTATTTTTGGAGTGGACTTGGGCTTTAATTTTGAAAACAGCTTCATTTAATGAGCACACATCAATATTGACAAAAAATTGTATATATAACTACAATTGCAGGTTCAGTGTGTTAACATATTAGTCTGTGCCTGATCCTCAACTCAACACATTCAAAGGAAGACCTTGTAATATTTTCTGCATCTTTATATCTTTAGAGTTGTACGACATAGCCACAGATCTGATTTTTTTAAAAAATTGTTCTTACCAATTCTCTCTTGGGTGTGATCAAGGCTAGTTTGGTTGCTGATGTGATTCCAGTCTTTTTAGCTGCCTGAGAGATCTCATTCTGGAGCTTCTCTAATTGTGACTGGAAAAGATTGAGAAGGAGAATACCATGAGTCAATGTTAGAAGCATACATGTATATCGGTGTGCACACTAGAAATGGCATTTTTGAAAAACAATGTAGCCCATATTCCAATCAAATCTACAGTCAATGCTGAGGTTAATTTAGGTATAAATTGAGTCTACCAACAGGTAAAATCAGAGTGAGGTCTAGGTTTTCCCTTTGATGAACGTGACTGACATGTAAACCTAGAATCAGGTTCAGCTTTATTAGAAGAAAAGTTTTTGAGCTTGCGATTTTCTGTTTGAGTGTTTTCATTCAGATAAACCAAATGCTCCAATATATGTGACTGAACAAGACCCATGCATTCAAAGACATTCACATAAAATATGATGGTATGCCAGCGTGAGTTAATCCATGTATTTTATTATGACGGTTTCTCCAGCAGTCTTGTCCATTTTTCCCCTCTCATTTCACAGCTTCCTTTTAAGAATCAATTATATACCTCATGCTTCCCGGGGACTTACCCCTGATATTGACCCAATTTGAATTCATTACGTACAGACTCTATTCTACGAAAATACAAAAATTGAGACAAACCCACCTTTGCCCTAATCCTCTGTGCAACCTGTTCAAATTTGCCCTGGTCATGAAACTTGAACGACTTCCTGCTCCCTCTGCCGACTACAGGTACTACCCTGGGGTCAAAGAACTTGTTAGAATCCGAAGAGAGGTCCTGTGGTTTTTCCTGCTGATTAGCCTTGAATTCCTCTCTCCGTTTGGCTCGGATGTTTGCCTAAATATAGATTGGAGAAGGAAAATGGTACAAGAAAAATATAAAAACAAGATGGAATTTTGACTGCGCGCAGTCGAAAATGATGCCTCCGCCATAGAGCAATTTTTAAAATTCAAGTTGATTGTAGTCCATCTGTCGGTTTTTTA
>BEXV01000113.1:281883-298663 GCA_003118195.1 Hemicentrotus pulcherrimus
CGTGATTTTACATGATTTTTTTCTCAAGGGGGGGGGGGGGATCCGCCACTGGCCACTTTGGCGGATATACCTTTGGGGTCAGAAGTCAAATGACATAGAAACACAATACTGGGGCAGCTCTTTTTTTTCTTCGTTGCCACATAGTTCTAAAAGGGGCATATTATGTACCAGGCCGGGGGGAGATATAAAACCAGGGATATGAGAGTTAACCCTGATAAAACCAAACTTCTTGATAAAATTAAGGCCCGGTCGTGTACGGTGCCACTAATGTCACCCCACGGTGTATCCCCACACCTCCATCATCTTTTTTTATCATTGCCATAATTTCTTTTTTGCAATGTAAATTTGTAAGGATTTAATGTTATGCTCTATGTGTCATTTGAAAGAAAGACAAATAAATATCTTATCTTATCATCTACCAGTGTCCCTCGAACAATCGGTCGGTATATAAGGACGATAAAATAGTACACGTCTGTAAAAACCCAAATACACACACACACACACACACAGTGAGCTGAGTTGTATTATGGAGTGAATTATCTAGACAGAGGTCTTGTTGTGTGTTAGCAGTTGTTTTTCCTTGATATTTCTTTACAGAGGGGCTGCGTGTAAAAGTAAGATTCCACTAATTTTTCTTAATAGATTGGTTTGTGGCACTGTCTGTAAGTAATAGTAAGTCTAGAATACGTAGACTTAAGTCTAATAAACATGTACGACAGAGCGATGGAGACTTGTTTGAACTTTGAGACTGCATGTCAGTGAGTGCTACTCGAGCTCGAGGCCATGGCGACTGCTGCATGCTGATAGAATTCCGCCCGGGTTTCCGGGCAGGACGAAGTCTCTGAATTACAAGTCAAGTCTGTCTGACCACTTGTTCAGTTTGAATTGACTGCACCCAGACTCTACCTAGCAATATCAGAGTTGGAAGCCATACCATTGCATGTTAACAAACATGTTTGAACTTTGATGACAAAATGCCATTAGTGTGAACAGAATATCTAACTGTTAGTGTTAGAGTCTAGATCTGGAGTCTATCACAGTATCAGGGTTAATTCTTCCCATCTTTAGTTGAACAATAAGTTTTAATTAAATGGACTAGACCTAGGTCTATGTTTAAAGAATTATTATTATTGTTTTTGTTATTCTATTTAAAATTATCATTATTATTATTGTTATCATCATCATCATCATCATCATAGGTATTATTAATTATGCTTGGAGTTTGGATAATTATTCGACGAGAGTAGGGTTACAACCAACAACAAAAGTACTTCCATTAAAAATTCATTGTAATCTGTATTCAATGGACTGATGTTGTAAGAGTTGGAAATCATGGTCAAATTCTTTCCGTAAAGATTGTTTATCACACAAATTTACTGGAGAAAGGAGAGAAATGCTGGGCTGATCGCACTCTGCTGGGTGCTCTGATTTCGCAACAAATTTTCATGCAGTGTCCAGAAATACTGCTAGGTCAGGGAAGGAGATTCTAGTTCAGTTTATTGCAAAATGCTTTAAGACAATTGCGAAAATAAACAGAAGGGTACGAAACTTAATTCGAATGAGTCCTCAGATTAAAGAATAAGTTCCAAGTAGATAAAGTTGATAAGTCTGAAGTAGTTGCTGAAACATGACTCTCGCTATAATCTCTTGCATCTTGCAGATTGAAATCAGGATGGATATGATGGGGAAGGCTATGTTCTCTCACCAAGTTGGTAAATTGAAAGAAGACTTTGGATTGAAAGGAGATGAGGAGGAGAAGACGAGTAACTATGATCCTCGGAAAGAAGCAGAGGAAGAACAGCAGCTAGCAGAACAGAGGTAGGTCATTCTTTATGATATATGTATGATATGACATAGTTCATTTTCTCTTTCAATATATATGTGTTTGTCATTAACTCATTATGATTGTTCTTTTTGTTAAAATATTTTTAGAAATGAATTCAATTGAATAAAATGAACTGAATTGAGTATATATCCAGGCACATTTACTGGAATCACTATTTTATGAAAAGGGGAATTTGAATTTGAAGAATACTGTATTAACTAATTCATTAAAATTCTAAAAGAGTTGGTGGAAGTATGACAATATTATTTCCTCATATTCTAAATAAACACATCTGACTAAAATACTACTCAAGTAACAATTATGAGTGATATTCTGATAATTACTGCCTAAAGTTTATTCTACATAAGTCCAGTATTGTAAGAATAAATGTTACCGCTTGCTATGAATTTCATTGTGATGTGGGTCATGGAGTTTGGTGTTGAGGATGAGCTGAGAATTAATGAGATACCCTGCTATGACTGCTATCATGTACTAGGTAGATTCATATTTAGCCCAGAGCAAAGATAAATCAATCCATACTGGAAAACTGATTCATTATGAACAATTTATACATTGTTTGTATCATTGGTCGGAGGTTAATAGATTGTCTTATGGGTAGAATCAGGATTAAAAGTATGATAATGTTTCTCACATTAGCTGTAGGGTTATCACAGAAATGGTAATACATGTCGTAGAAAACTTATCATGAGACCAATAGTGCATAGTGCTATAAGTATGTAATCATTTAATACACGTAGTATTTCATAGTTTGTGTACTGCACACTAACTTCTCCTGACCCCTCCCCTTTTCCTCCAGACAACGTCGGAAGGAAGCACAGGGTAAGAAGCAAGCAGAGAGGGCGGTAAACCGTAACAAAATCAGAGAAAAATATGGACTGAAACAGAACAAGCACGACCAGCAACTAGTGTCGCACCAAGGAAAACCAACCCCTTCCGAGAAAGTACCCTCAAGAGACAATTCTTCTTTAACAAGGAGCGGGTCTTCATCATCATCACAAGATAAGAAAGATGACAAGTGTGCAGTCATGTGATCTTTTCTCAAAGCCTTATACATGTACATCAGGTGACCATGACAGGATGTGTGTTGAATGAGTATCTGGGAGTGATATACATGTAGTAGCTTCATCCTAAGGTCATGATGCATATTCTGTATGTTGACATAGAGAATGGCTTCATTTTGGTAGTTTCTATCAGTACAGCCTGGGGCAAACCTGATAACCATGAGATGCTTGCCACAGTGATTGATCTTTCTTGGAGATGGGTAACTTCTATTATGATTGTGCAAAGTTAGAGATGAAGATTCGCTATCAAAACTCAATGCTGGCATGCAGTAGTTTTTCCACTGGTAAAGTTATATACAGTATTTGAATGAGCACAATGATTTGTTTTTTACCATTATAAGATTTTTTCACACATGTTCACCAATGTTCTCATTTCTGTGGCTTACTATACGGTAAGTATAAAATCTGATGAATTGTGGAAGCTACGTTACATCATAATTTTATTCAAGAATGGGACTTGCTTTGTGATTTCCAGTGTGATTTCCAGTGGCTATTCTTATTTCAGAGGGTGTTCAATTTCTTCTTTCTTTATGAATGACTATACCATCAAACACTTGCCTTGCTCCTACTCCGGATAACCGATTCTCATTCTTACATGTACATGAAACTGTCAGGATTATTGAAAATGCTGATTTGCCGATATATGATGCACTACCAAAAAACTTGACACAAAAGTGATTATACAAAGTGAAGTTTGCATAGATGTCAAAATTGGCAATCTAGGTTTCTCATTGTTACACAAGGGTCTTCCAGACCTATTCATTGTATATTTGATAATGGTGTCTATTGACTTATAATCTGTTCTCAGTAAGATTGTACATGTACTGGCTTCCTTCCACAGTTTGAGTAAAGACATCTTTCAAGTAATTATCAAAAATTATTGAATGCCTTCAGAAATTTGTCTTTCATCAATCAAAATTTATGATATTTTAGTCTTCCATCAAAACTGTTGCCTTTCCTGTGCAGGTAGTGCCTTGCTTTTAATGGAATTTTTTTTCGTTCTAGTATTGCACACTTTTTATTAATTTTCTCCTTTCCATATTCAGTTACAATATGAAGGACAAATTGTAGATTCTATTTCATTTTTTGAGATATTCTTGTTTTCATTCAGTAGCGTATAACACACGTTCTTCATGGACATATTTTTCTTTCTAGTATTACTAGTTCATATATATATCTATTCATAGTCCTTTCATATTCAGTTACATTTCAAAGGAGTAACTGTAGACTTTTGATTCTATTTTATTAAGATATTCTTGCTTCCATACACTGTATGGACAGAGAAGTAATAGTAATGGTTTGAAAAAGTAATAACAGAATCTTGATACGATTACTAATTGATATGGGGAAATTCACACTGGCAATTCTCTGTATCTTGAACCTATCTTTGTTGTTGAATGTTTGAAACGTGAATAAATTTCTGAGTTAACATCCTGGAAATTCATCAACTTGTGCTGGTTTCTATGAGGATTAAGTTTCATTTCCTGAATTGATTTGTATATTTTACCAATTACTCTTGTTTCACTTTGATTCATTATATTCCAGAGATCATACAGGAAATACAACCTACAGTTTCTTTTTCTTTAACAATTAAGTGCCTTTGTTAATTATTGTTGAAGAAACAGTAGCATGTCCACTGTAATGTACATACTGCCAATTTGTAGGTTTTGTGTCTTCCAGGGAATCCTATTTGTGGTTGTGGTATTGGTTTTGATTTTCAAATTGTTTAAAAGAGAGATTACCTACCATCTGAAAACACAGATACATGTACATATATACAAACATAATGTAAAGTACAATGTACTATCATTATACATCAAGTCCAATACTTCCAATGCCAAATAGCTGGTCACCTTAGATTTATTGGGCTGCCTGGACTAATTAGATGTTATCATTGGGTACATTAGTCTCATTTGATGATACTATTTTGAATAAGCGAGTTCGTAATTAGGATTTGCGCATGGGCAGATCAAGGTCATTTGTACCCAAATTGTAAAACCATTGAGCAAATACTCGGATCGTGCTCATGAAAGTTATCAATATTCATTTATGCACCAACAGTACATTTATCTGATACACAGGGGGAAGTATTCTTGTCAAGAGGCAAACAAAAGATATTCATGAAGCACCTCCATCACGTCGGCAGTGATTATTCTAAAATACACACGTGGGAAGTATCCATCGTGTCAAAGATCTGTGGATATTTTGGGGTCATGCGTTCCACAGCTATTTACAAACTCGCTTATTGAAGAATAGCCATATTATGTAGTAAATAGAACATTACCTGTGACATTTGAGCTATGAATTTCTTCTTCTTTTTCCTATTTTTTTTTTTTTGATCTGTGACTTTACTTCAGCTAATCAATCAGCCTTGCTAAAAGATAACATCCATCTTGTAATTTATCAAACTATTCAGGTGTTTTAGATCAAGCCTTTGCAGGGTAAAATCATACATTGCAGGTGTATCACATGTTATGCAAATTTTGTGACTATGACTTTCGCCAAAAAATGTGTATTACAATTCTGAGACATACATGACCATTTTAACCTACAACTTACAAGTCTCACTATTTGGTATGTGCTGTACAATGTAATCAATGTAGTGACTATTATTACAATATTTTAAACAAAATTGGATAATGAGATGAGTTTGATGATCAGAGTAGGTCAAAATAAACTGAACTACAAATGTGAATCTATATGCATGTATACAATATACCACTTCATAGTTAGCACATGGGTCAAATGACCCCAAATATCCACAGATCTTTTACTCATTGAGAAGTCCCACTTTGTGTATTTTAGAAAAATCAATGCCAAAGTCATGTATGTGCTTCACGAAAAGCCTTTCTTTGCCCTCTTGTATCATAAGAATGTACTGTAGGTGCACACCTGAATAATAGGGACTTTTAGATTTGCACGACGTGAACATGGACTGCTATGTGTGACATCCCTTTAAGGCACTACCAGTGCCTTAAAGGGACGTCACATTGCTTTAAAAGGATGTCACATTGCCTTAATAGGATGTCACATGTGGCAGTCCACATTCTCGTCGTGCAAATCTAAAAGTCACTAATGATTACGGTGGGTTTTACAATTTTATCAGAAATGATCTTTATCTGCCCATGCGCAGATATGTGAAGCCTACTGAGGGGAAGATTTTTCTCAAAAACCGGGACCATATCTTTGTAGGTTGCAGCCAGGAGGATGCCATCGAATTGGCCATTTGTTGCCATGTACATATGTACATGTGAACAGTGCACATAAAATATGGTACATTGTACATGTACATATGTCTATTGCGAGATTAAGAAGCAGTAATATGCACATCTATGTATTAAAGATATACAATTGTAAATGTTATTGTTATCTGAGTTTGTGATATACATGTACCGGTACTTTTGATCATGCAATTAGACCAAACAACTTGTCAGGCAGATAAGGTGTAAATATGATGAATTTTTGGATGCAAAAGGAATCAGCTATGCATAGGACTACCAGCAATAAAAACATGNAAAAAATGTGTATTACAATTCTGAGACATACATGACCATTTTAATCTACAAGTCTCTCTATTTTGTATGTGCTGTTAATAAGCATAGCATGTAATCGATGTAGTGACTATAATTATTTTTTTTTTTTAAATGGATGAGACGAGTGTGATGATCAGAGTCGGTCAAAATAAACTGAACTACCAATGTAAATCTATATATATACATGTATACAATATACAATTTCGTAGTTTGCACATGGGTCAAATGACCCTAAATATCCACAGATCTTTTACTCATGGAGAAGTTCCACTTTGTGTATTTTAGAAAAATCAATGCCAAAGTCATGTATGTGCTTCATAAAAAGCTTTTGTTTGCCCTCTTGTATCATAAGAATGTACTGTAGGTGCACACATGAATAATAGGCACTTTTAGATTTGCACGACGTGAAAGTTGACTGCTATGTGTGACATCCTTTTAAGGCACTGCCTGGCTCTGCCAGTGCCTTAAAAGGATGTCACATTGCCTTAAAAGGATGTCACATGTGGCAGTCCACGTTCTCGTCATGCAAATCTAAAAGTCACTAATGATTACATAACATGAGCACGTATTTCTGTCGGTGGGTTTTACAATTTTATCAGAAATGACCTTTATATGCCCATGCGCAGATAGTATTTACGAAAAGGCTTATTTGTGAAGCCTACCAACTCAGGGGGAAGATTTCCCTCAAAAACTGGGTCCACATTTTTCTAGGTTGCAGCCAGGAGGATGCCATCGATTTGGCCATTGGTTGCCATGTGCATGTGAACAGTACACATAAAATATGGTACATGGTACATTTACATGTGTCTATTGGGAGATTAAGAAGCAGTAATTTGTACATCTATGTATTAAAGATGTAAAATTGTTAATGTTATCTGAATTTATGTGATATACCGGTACTTTGTTTTGATCATGCATTCATGCAATTGGGCCAAACAACTTGTCAGGCAGATAAGGTGTAAATATGATGAATTTTTGGATGCAAAAGGAATCAGCTATGCATAGGACTACCAGCAATAAAAACATGCATCCATCTTTTGGACATTGAAATGGTTTAGATATGGGCTTTGTCTCTTCAGGTATATGCAACTTTTCTTTTCATTGTATACATGTATGTAGTTGTACATGGGAATGCTCATTTACTTGATATTGTTGTGATGAACAATATTTTATCTGTTTGAAGCTAGCAGGGCATTAGGGTTGTATTATTTAACACAGAGTTAATGCCCTTTTGGCTCCAGACAGACAATATTAAAATACCCTTCTTTATTTGTTAAAGGGATTTGAGGGTCAAGATTTTGCATGTTAGTGAAGTGAGTCTTCATGTTCTTTGTCAAAAAATGTACATGTATACAATTCTTTAAATGATGAAGGTGAAATGAAGTTAATATATTATGTTCAATAATACCCTTCACTGTGAGTGAACTCTCTACGTGTGTCCGATCCTAAGTTTTTGTGCCTATAGCTTGTTCATGTGGGGCCTAATGTCATTCATACGATATTTATGTAAATGAATTAATGTGCCTTTTTCATCTTTGGGAATTTGAAATGGATAGTCTGATTGCTCTGATCATTTAAATGAAGAAACTGGAATATGTCAAACTCCAGTCACGCCAAAGAAACCAACTCCAGTCTGACTCCAGACTGAACAAAAGATACATTACACTGAATGGTAAAAAAATCAGTCAGTTTGGGATCATTGTGGAGTAGGGTCAGCAGTGTGACTGAGGTATGACCTGGACAGAGAAATATTGTGAATAATTTCAAATGTATGCAATGTTAACCATTGATAACCGAATATGTGCCTTTGATGAAATGTGTCTTACCAGTCTTGAAATTTGTACAGAATTGCTATAAAAAATATCATTAAATAAAATATATTCCAAAATAAATATATCTTACACTTACATAGAATTGTGACCTTTTCATATATTTTGTGGCGTTTTCCCCCATCACTCCATTTTCCTCTGATTTTTTTCAAATTGATGGCCGTCTTTAATAATATCTGCACCCCCTTTCCTTTTTTAATTCACTTTCTATCCCTCCCTCTGTCTATCTTTCTCTCAAACACATTTTTTCCAAGACTCCATTTTCTCTACAAAACTTCAAATTTCTTGTTCACACTCATAAACCACTCATGTCCACTGCCAACTCTCATTTTCTTTTGGGCAATGGTACTATTTTACACACTAATCTCTGTGGTTCACATTATAAATCTTTCCCACATGATTTGCTCTTCCTTCAATACATTTATCTATATATATGACATAGTCTCAGCAAGGAGTTACATATTATTCTAAAAAATGAAGGGGAAAAAACAAAATGCTTTCCATGATCAATAATATGAGAACACAATAAAAAAAAAAAAATAGGATGAAATAATATTTATTATTGGCCAATTTGGGACTTTCCTTACAAGGACTGCTGGTGTGACAAGCTATTAAATTTTTCTTTTGATACTTAAACTGGCTATTGTTCGCAATTGTACAATATAAACAACAATTCAACAACATAAAAGGTGATTTTCAATTCATTTATTGGTTTTCCTTATCACATAGGGAAATAGATAAACCACATAATTACAAAAATATCGCTCTTACAATTTGATAGTACATGCACCAAATATAACAACTGACACAGTATACATAATTCAGTACACCCTGTATAGCTTTAAACTACCTTGGTAATCTTTCAATTACTGACTTGCATTTTTATTAAAAGCAAATCCAAATATGAAAATACACAAGTTTCTATTACGCGATAGAATTTTGTTATTGTATCAAACAAATTAATTCACAACCCTTAAAGGGTCTAATCTATCTTAAGCTATGGTCACATGACCTAGAAGTAGCCTGCTTGGCGGCCGGGCGGTGAGTTTTGAGCCGATTTCGCCCAGGCACCGAGCGGCGGCCGCCTGGGCACCGCTTGTTTTTAGGGCATCGCTCGCTCGCTGCTGAAGTTTTAGCACGGAGTTAAAATTTGGGCGGTGCCTGGACGTTTAGATTCTCACCATCAAATATGAATTACATACCAGAAATTGTATCAAAATTAGCTGTCTTACTGAAGTAACAGTCATAATTTTAATTTTGTATGAGATGATAGATAAGAGTATAGAGCTCCATGTTTACATTTCTGTACTGTAAATATCATGAGATGGTAAAGCAAAAAATCATTGCCATGTAGACAAGACCATCACTAGAAGCGAAGGGATGTAACAACCCACAATGTTCTGTCTGCGAATTTGTAATCTAGAGCCTTGTTGCAAAGCATTGACACCTATCTAGGTTTTTTTCCATGTTGAAGAACAACTAGGAACATCTTTGAGCAAATTTGAAAGTCTTGACGCCCACTTTTTTTTAGTCTTGTCTGGAGATATAGTGTAATGTCTAAAGACCATTCTCTCTCTATTTTCCCTTCATGTTTTCCCCCTTGTTTGATTTTTTGAAATATTAATGAACTTGCTGGGAAATTTGGTCATAAACCCAACACTCAAAATAAGAGTATTGGCACATGTGAATATAGATGTATCAATTACATAATTTCCAATGTTTTCCTCGATTCATTCTTTGCCTTTCAGAGAGTATCTCACATCTTTGCAGGACTAGATTACGATGTCATATAACATTGTCCTTCTAGCCAAAGAATTAACAGACCCCTTCATGATACAATGACGAACTCACTGCATTCTACTTGAAGCAAGATGGTCAACTAATTCATATTACATATTTGATACAAGTCCAGAGACAGGTGCAGTTGTCTTGACTAAACCTTGAATCTGCTTGAACTTTGGATGATCTTTATCTCCTAGCAACTGGAAGAGTACAGATTCACTGGTTGTGATGATGGCTCCAAAATGACGTAACCTCTGTCATACAAAATTAAGATATATTATTTATAGCATTTAATTGAATAAATCAAATAATTATAGTAAAAAAAATCTATTGCAATGAAATATAGATACAAATGGTTGTTGCTTTATTACAGTAACTATATGATACAAAAAACAAAGAAGAAATTTGATTAAAATTTTAAATCCCTTAATAAGCTTGATTTTAATATGTTACCAAAATAGGAGTCAACAGGTTGTTTGGCATTAGGAAACATGTACTGTATGCTAAAAATATTTTTTCCTGACTCCTAAATATCTACTTTCATATTTAAAAAAATGAAATTAATGTACAATTACAATTGACACAAAACCACATAAATGTACAAATATTTTGGGAATGAAAACGGATGAAAACCCAATTAACTTAGGAATCTCAGTAAAAAAAAAAAAAGAAAATAAGAAGAAGAAAAAAGAATAAGAAAGAACTGACCTCGTAGGCAAACTGTCTGTCCATCATATTCCTCGCTGAGACTGCATCAGCTACCACATGAACATCATACCCTTTGGCTAAGAGATCTAAAGCTGTCTGCTGGATACACACATGGGCCTGTAAGTCGCATCAAACCAAACCCAATCATTTTATTGACATTCATCCATAACAAAGTGAGATACTACATTATAATACTCGTTGGCTAACTATAGATCTCAGGCTAAGTGGTTTTAAAAAAAAGAAATCAAAGCTACCTTACTATTCCTCTTGGTGAAAAGAGGGAAATTTTTAGTAAGAGGGATACATGTATAAAGTATTTATGTTTTTGTTTTTTTTGTTTTTCGTATCATTGGTACGAAAGTCATGTTTCTTAAAATCAGACCTTTGTATTAAGTGCCTCTTACATGATGACGGGTGAAAAAGTTGTGGCTGAAGTTTCAAACTGTGATTGATATTGGTTCTCCTCAATTAAATCTTTTAATCATTTTGTAAATGACCATGAAGCTCCTTAGAAGCTACTGGCACTGAATCCCCATCCAATTATATTGAAAGGGTAAATAAATCTTTCATGACCCTCTTCCTCACCTCGATTCCAAGAAGAATGATGGATTTCACATTGGTCAGACTTTTGAGATGTGTTTCAACTTCAGGAATGACCATAGAGAATTTGGTCTTTGGATAAACACCAATAGCTTTACTGATATCCAGCTCCTCTACAGTGTGTCCAAGTCCCTTCGGGTACTATGAGAATAAAGAGGTAAATATAAACAATAAAGAATGCACTACAACAGCGGTGAAACAAATTTAAGGATAAAAATGGGGACTAGTAACAAAAGATCAACTTGCATGAACAAGTAGTACACGCAAAATGGAGTTGGGCACCAAGGTCATCTCATGATTTTACAAAATCTGAATTAGGACATTACATCAACAACAACAAAAATGGTTAAATGTCAAAAGAACCAATAACAATGAAAAATGAATATACTTTTTACTGTTATCATATCATTATCAAATAGATTTCTACAAACAGGTATAGCATATTTCTACCAGGCTAAAATAATGCCATAATAGTTTCTATCTTCCTTCTCATACCTGCTCTGTTACAATGACTGGTATTTCCAAGATGTTGGCTCCTTCAATCTGCAGGGAAAAAAGAAAGAAAAAAGAACAGGATTTGAATATTCTTTGAATCCAGCTCATAACAGAACATATACAGAAAAGACATACATGTACATGAACTAAATTGCAACAGGTATTGGGGATCGAAAGGGAGTTAGCTCAATTTTATTATTGATTATTCAAGAATGGCAAACCAATGAATGGTCAATGCAAAGCATACTCATTTATGACAGTGACAGTTAAATAGCGTACAAATTAGTGCGCAAAACCACATTCACACGGTCATCTAAAAATGTGATATAATTTTTTCTGTGAAATAAAGTGCAAAGTGTGAAAATATATATCAGGCATACATCAGGCCAAGTACAAATGGTTCCTAGAGGTTGTCCCCGCCTGCCTCCCTCTTTTTTTTTGTTGTTGAAATTTTTGTAGACTAGGTATTAAAATTTAAAAAAAGATTTTTACTAGGGGGTCTAGATCTATTCTTTTCGTGATCTTGATGGAACCCGTTTCCTCTTTTCCACACCAGCAACACTTACTATGTTGGTGGGACCATCGTTCATGCGTGACCTAAGTTCGCTACCTCCAAAAATTTGAAGTCACCAATGGAAAGAGGAACATAAAATTACCCAGAGAGGGAATTTTCTTCGGAACAAAGTAACAATGCAGAACTATGATTCCACCCTCGGCCCTCCACACACAAACCTTGACACAAAACCACAACAAACTGAAGTATTGATGCACAGGAACTCAATCGATCAATAAACAAGCTCTGTCCTACCAACATTGGTGGATTAAAGTAAAGTAAGTACCGGGTAAGTAAATTCATTTATATTAATTATAAGGCAACAGATTTAACAAATAAATAACAAATTAACAGATTCACATTTTACTTTAGTTTAGGCGCAGCAAAAGTACACTAGCATTCAAATAAATAGAGGTAAATTTGTGTGTTGGGGTATAAGTTGTTTCCAAAGTTGCAGTAACATCAAACTGCCCAAAGCCCGTCTCCCAAGAATCTCAACTACAGTTTCGTTTCCTACTCATTCCCCACCACCACGGCACAAGGAACTGTTTCGGCAAGTTTCGGCATTCCAGAGGCTCTATTGAACCCAGTCCCATATGCTTCATTTTACGTTTGGAATCATAAATGTAAATGTTCACCGTCACACTTACGAGTCGTTTGGCCACAACTGTTATATCATCAAAGTATTTAATGGCTGGTCTAAATCTCTCTTGCATGTCACAAACGAACAGGGCTACTGTTTCAGGTGATATATTACCAAAAGAAGTTTTTTGAGCCATGATTACAGACTAGTTCGAAGATTGTCAAAGCATTCCAACAGCCAACCAATGGGTGAATATTTATTGGGGGCGCGCTCGCTCCTAGATCCTCGGCCTCGACCTCCTGCAGAAACTACCGCTAGAGGCCGGGGTGCGTTATTTTTTTCGGCGGCACATATTGGTTAGGTGATGGGAAAGTTAAGGGTTGGGGTTAAATCAAGACCCCTTCCAAAAAAAGTCCCAATCTTTGCCGCAGGGACCGCGGCAGAGCGCCACTCATCTCAAAGTGGGGGTGCACCAGCAAAAAATGCCCTTTTGGAGAAAAAATGGGGCACAAAGGGTAACCTCAAAGCGAAAAATTACAATCTACAACATTATAATCTACATTTGGATCAGTATCAGGGATGATCATCAAAATTTCTGTGTGTAGCCTAACGGTCTGAAAATTCCAGCAAAAAGAAGTTTGAGGTCACATTGAGGTCAAAGAAAGTAAAATATACCAAACCATGCATCGATAATTCTTTATATTGCTATAATTGATAATCTATGTAAAGGGACACAAAAAAAAAAATGATGAGAAGGGTTGTAAAACAATTAAGCCAGCAAAATACCCCTACTGTTATACCATATCAAGGAAGAATTAGAAAAAGTTAAAATACCTACTTCACATTAGAGAATATAAGAATAAAAGATGTATGTAGTAAGAGAGAGAGGGTAATAACAATAATGATAATGATAATAATAATAATAATGATAATGATAAGAAGAAGAAGAAGAAGAAGAAGAAGAAGAAGAAGAAGAAGAAGAAGAAGAAGAAGAAGAAAGATTATTACAAAGCAGGCGCGGATCCAGGGTCATCCGGGGGGGGGGGGATATTTAAAATCAATTTGAAATCAAGGGTGCTTAAATTTGAAAATCCTCTATGGACATAATAAAGAAATGAAATGAAATGTACTTCGCAAGTGAGATTTTGTAAGTGAAATTTCCACAGTCTAACAAATGATTTTAAAGACCTACTGTTCTACTATTAGAAGTAGGGTATGTTACTTCCCCGTTGTATTAAACTTCAATACTGCCTGGCATATTTCTGTTGTTATTGTATTTGTTGTTTATTTTGTATGATAGACTCCATGATTTTGTTTTCTATGTGATTATGTGGTAACAACACTTATGAACTGATGTTTAAATCAAACGGATGAATCTTTGTTTATAATCAAACAGTGTTGTAACTTACTGGCCAAAGATCTAAATATGCAATCGATGAAAAAATGTTTAGTCATAAATGCATTTAAATTTAGGAAAGGAATGTTTGCACTGAAATTAGATGTATTTGTAATGAAATGTACTTCCAATTAAGTTGAAATAATTGATTGAAATTGAAGTATCTTAAATTTCGAAAGCATTTCGAAAGCACCAACCCTGCTTCCCTCTCTCTTTGAACATAGCTCTGTTTCTTCCTGAAACAGTATACATGATTGTGTTTGCCTATTATTTAAATTTAATAAAATGGTCAAACATTCATCATGTTAATTACAAAAAATAGATATACACTGTAGGTAACAAGATCACATTGTAAATGTGTATTTGTTTAATCAAATGGTATGTGGTTATTATGGTAACATAGAGACTAAAAACCTTAAAATGTATGTTTTTGTCAAACTTTATGCTTATCGAAATAATGATTGGTATAGCGCCCTCACTGGCATTCACTGTATACTTTTATTAGAGTGTAGGTTTTGGCAAACATTACATTACATTGCTCTTCCTTTTATCGGATGTAAACCTAACGTTGAGGAGACAACGCAGTGCCCCTCCCCTGTATACAGGAGTGGCGAAGCGACTTCTAAAGTGTGTGTGTGTGGGGGGGGGGCACCAACAAACAAGGGTCACTTTCTGGAGAGAAAAAAAGGCACCTACAAAAGATCTCAAAGCGAAAATATACAATTTTGTAGACATTGGTATATCCCTACATTGTGATTACATTATCCTGGGATGCTTTCAATATTTGTTTCTCCTTAATCATACAAGATATTGCCGATTCTACCGGCCCGGCCCCCTCCCCCTTGCCCCAAAACGGTAAAAATATAGGATAGAAACGTAAATTTTGCTTAAAAAATACAAAAACAAAAGCGGCCCAACCGTCCTACCTCCGCTGCTTCTATTATCCTACATGACAGCATAAATCCTTGCCTCTAAGATACCATCTCTACTTCCTACCTTTACCAAGGAGTTGCTCTGCATGTGAAAACTCCCGGTGGATTTGCTAACATACAAAGTTCAGTCTCTTACTTTAACGAAAGCGATGATCAATTTATTGATCAAACATGAAAGCAAAAATATAGATGTATATCTTCCCGATACCTTTCAACTTTAGTCCAGTATTAATTTGGATTCTTGACTGTCGTGGCATAATAAGTCATAATGTGATGCATTCAGAAACATCATGAGAGGCAGCAAGCCCCTAAATCAAATAGATGATATCAAAGAGATTGGAGGCCGGGGGAGCTCACCTCCATTATTCTCCTTGATTATACAAATCGACAAAGCAAAATGCTTATTATAATCGGGTAAGATGATTCAAATAACGGTATTTTAAAAAGAATGGTGACGCAGGCCCATTTATTGATACCACTAGAAACCGAAATGCCCAGTGTTTATCCCTTTTCTCCTAATCTATATTTAGTTTATAGTTTTGATCGGCGTCAAACTAGAGCACAAGTCGTGCGTGCGTTCGATGCTCTTGCCGATGCTTTAGATCTGCTTTAAATAGCGGCCACACCCACCACACCCTTTCTGATAGGCCTGGCAAAAGCAGCCGTCTAAAACGAAGGTCAGGTCTGAGAAATCTTAACCTGGAGCCTGATTCTTCGGTTTGGACGTTACATGGGATGATGGGTGAGTACGGGGACAAGTGAGATCAAAGATGCGAAACTCCAATTAATTCACAGCGCCGTACTGTCATCACTCTGTGTAGACCCACTCGTTGGGGAACACGTACGATTAGCTTTATTGGTGAGTCCTGATTTTTTAGGAGAAAGTAGTCAACTTTTTGGCCGCCGCCGCCGCTGCATGCCACTGCCGCGGTGAACATCGGTTCGGTAAGTAACATAATGAGTAACGAAGGTGATGAATTTTCTTTAAATATCTGAAAGTCAATCAACGTTTTCGATAGATGTGAGGGGCAATTGATGAATTGCATTCTATGCATTATCGAATCCAAAACCAAACACACTAAATTGAAAAATGGTCTACACCATCCATCTCTTTTAATTCCCCCCTTTTATCACTCTCTTGTTTGCTACTCTCGAGGTTCAGTTTCTCCCCCTCATTTTGTTATTGCAGTGCATGACCATTATGTAACTAACACTAACAGTGCCAGCCTGCAAAAATAATTGTTGAAGGGTAATTTTTAATATTTGTTTAATTCTGTTTCGCATAAAATGGCAAACTAGTGGTGGGCAAGACATGATATGATTAATGAAGAGTTTTTATGTCCCTGAATGTCCCAACAGATCTATATAAATTATTTTTAAAAATCACTAACATAAAGGGAAAGATCTTTAATTTAGCAGGGAATGGAGGTGACATATGCTTCTTGTGCGCCCCCCCCCCCCC
>BEXV01000113.1:298956-340406 GCA_003118195.1 Hemicentrotus pulcherrimus
CCCCCCCCCCCCCCCCCTGAATACAATCCATGTAAGGCAAGAGATACAAAATTTATTTCCCTGGCTTGATGATAGAAATGATCTCTCCCTTTCAAAAGATTAATTACAAGGTCTTTACAAAATGTCTGTCAGACCTGTATTTCAAAATGTTTATTAGATTTATCAGGCCCTAAACCATTTTGATGTGGACATATTTTTGCACACATGATTTTGTTGTCTCGATTACTTCAATAACCCCTCATGGAATACCAAGTATTTATGTTTGATTTAAGGTTTACTTACCTCAAACGCCATGTGAGGTCTAATAACGACTCCATTAATTTGTTGTTGATATTATGTAAGAAGCATTACCTGTTAAGAACATGAAAAAATGTGGTTGAATGCTTCTTTCATCATTTATGGACAATAGGTTTGTTGAAGCTTAGCTTTCAGAGCTATTCATCCATAAGTGGGTGGTCTCAAGGCACTCATCAAATTTGTTATTTTCCATAATTTTCCTTCTTGACAAATATGTTTGTTTTGTGTGATGATTGCTAGATATTGTTGCTTTGACAAGGAGGGAGACACACACCCTTTTGCATGCCTCCCTTACCTGTGGATTTGGAGAATGAATGTTTTTCAGTGAGCACTACCTTAACAGGTGCCCACATTCAAACAATAAAATTTGATCAATAATGACTGTACCACCATGAATTCTTATTGTTTATATACACACACACACACACACTCTCTCTCTCTCTCTCTCTCTCTCTCTCTCTCTCTCTCTCTCTCCTTCACCCTGTCTCTCTCTCTCTCTCTCTCTCCCTCTTTTACTCCCTCTCCCTTTCCTTCTCATTCTCCCTCCCTTCCTTTCTCATTCTCCGTCCCTTCCTCATCCCTGTTCTTGCTCTCCTCTCCCTCTACATCAGATGCACACCAAAGAAGAAGAAGAAAAGAACAAGGATTTTAGCACATTCTACTTTGGAGTACATTGAGGCAGTATTAACCATCTGCTTATATTATCTCCATTATTTGATTTACTTAGCACTTAAAAGACAAAACAATTTGTACAAACATCTGAACATTTGTATACAGAGCTCTACATCCACATCCTAATTATTTCAACTTACCGGGTAAAGCAATTTACTTCTGTAACTTCTTGCAGGCGCTGATATGCAACCTATATTAAGGTTTATATGTGAGCAATGGGTGTTAAAGGTGTATCCATTCTATGCATCAAAACTAATTCTTATTCATTAAATGTCATGTAAGAAAAAAAATTATTTCACAATGGGTGAATTTGATTGTTATTGTTTTGAAAGCAAATTTCTTAAATAACTCCTCATACATCTCTGAAAATCAACAACATTGCCTTTTGACCGAAGCATGTAATATATGTGGTAAGTTGAGGTTGAGCGGTTCGATGAAACACTGCTATAAGCCTTATATATTTTCAAGAGCATTTGTGAGAAACATATATTCATTTTATATTTAATTGAATTGAATTTTACAATGAGTGAATTTGATTGCAATCCAATGCAATAAAGTCAGTTTGTTCAGTTTAAAAAAGGAAGATGAGAGCTTTATCATTTAACCAAGCTCTGTTTGGAATTGAAGTTGGTAATTGAGCATGAAATGTACATTGATTCACCTAATCACTCAGCCTTGTAACTTTTAATAAACTATTGTTATCTAGGTTCAGCTGGGGGTCATACATTGCTCTCATATCTAATACAAAGAAAATGTCCAATTTAAGGAATAAATTTCAGCAAATGCGCCTCTACTCTGTTATATTCATATGTGCTAGCTCAGTACTTGAGAATTTTATCCTTGATCAAGAAAAAATGCATAGTCTGTACAAAGGATGATACTCTGCGCGGCATTGTTTCTCTAGCTTTGTAAAGTGTGGAGTAAATTTTATCCCTAGGGTAAGCATTCTAATATTTTCCCCAGGAGACATTATTCAATGTTCACTGTTAACCTTTATTGATGTGATCAAGAACAGCTGACTCCCTTTACTTCACAAATTGCCGACAATCCTGGTTATTATGAAGCATACGGATTGTTGATTGATCTCCCTATCCCTGGAGGTTGACGACCATCTCAACTCAACATGAAGCATCATCGCTCTCCCTAAATCACACATAGTATATTTCATTTTTCATTTTCTCTTAATGTGTTTGCCTGCTCAAGAGAATTTATCCCCTAATGGAAAAAAGGCTTTCAAAGTTTAAAGAAGATAAATTGTATCTGTAATGATTTTTACCACACTTCGACGGTGCCACTTTGAGTTATATTTTAGAATAATATGTGGAATAATGCATTATATTGTTTATTTGATGTTATTTTACTATCAAGAATTTTCAAGTGCAATTTTGCATTTAGTCATATCTGATAAACTTCAAACACATTTGGGGTGCTAAAAGAAACATGCCACATACTTTCCTTTGAGTTTAAGGGCATTTATGACATTCAGCATAAAGGTGAAAATTAATGAAAAGGCTGAAATTTATAATTTGTTGATAATTTGTTTTCTTGACTAGTAACGTTCTTGTTGTTTATTATGTTAAAGAGAAGGTTGAGTTGTGGGAAGAGGTGAAAAATAATTTGTGAACTTTATCATTTTTCATTATGCAAGTGTGGAAGAACATCAGATAAGACATGTTCCCTAAAAAGCATGGCTCTTCAAATGCCTTCATATTCTAAATATGTCATGTTTATCGTAAAACGGGGGGGGGGGATTTTTTCGCCACGTGTTCGTGTAGTCCCATATACATCTTTCTGTGTACAGTGTTTGTAACTTTACCAAATTTCTTATCATTTTGATGATTCCAGAACCTTGCAATACACGCAAATTCTTATATGCTAGATGATCAACCTTTTCTGGTCGATTCCACACCGTTTCTTTCACAAAGCAATCGCATGACCAGAACTCAACTTCATCTTTAAGTCATTTAATATATGCCATGGTTAAAAGCTTGGTCTTTGTTTGTGGATTAATGTTTAACTTGGTCAAAGAAAAAAAATCACAGAAAACCTATAAAAGCAAGCTTGCAAGGTCAATTCCATTGGACTAAAAGGATAAGACTTTAATAATGCAACATAAACTTGAAAGCTAAGACAAACTAAATTTTCTTTGACATAACCTTGAGGTAACACCACAGGTGTGCTGCTGCCCCCTGTTGATCGTTATTGGGCAAGGCCTGGAATGGCTGGTCAGATAAACCCAATAGTATGGTCAACCTGGTATAAGTTAGGTCCTGTTATGATACTTCTCTAAAGCTGCATTTACACTGTAAGCAAAAACCATCAGGTTTTATCACATTCCAGTGTTTTGTCAGAGGTTGCTCAGTATCTACCTATAATTTAACACACAACAACAAAAAACAGGCACAAAAATACCTCTGGAGTGTTTTCTGAAATGCACTGAGAAACTTCTCTAGTCTTTTGCCACTTAAATGCTTTCTCTAAAAGACTGGTGAATCATTCCTATTTTTTTGGTCACATCGCTTCAGTGCTAATGCTAATGCTAATGCAATGAAATTATCAAACACCAACAGTTTCTTATGGGTTTTTCCAGTAGTGTAAATGGCAGTATTAAGAAAAAATGTTACAAAAAATATTAGCTGTATAAATGAACCTATTATGGTCTTGTCTCCTGGTATTCTCTGTAATAATTATGATAAGCCTACATCGAAAAAAAATACAAAAAGAAGAGAGTGAAATTCAAAAAGGGATTATGCAGTCTTCCATGATGTAGATATTGACTGTCGGCCTAATGTCATCAAGGTAGTAGGTCCCTGGGACTGCCCTGTGTTTTGATGTATCAGAAATGGTTCTGTATAGTTTTGAATAGTTATTATAGCTGTAACTGCTGTATTATGTATGAATTAATGAATACCGGTAGCTCCTTTCTTATTTACAAAGTCTGCATGATCACTTCAAGTTGGAGGATTGGTCAAACCATACTTTTCCCTGCACATTTAGTTTGTCTCAATGGGCTAGTAACTTCTTGGTCTTAACTTCTTGGTCTCACAAGGCAAGACAAAGTTGATAAGTCGCTTCGCTTTGATCAGATTCTAGAAGCTGTAATTGGATGGGATTATCTGTGTAGCATGACTGATCTGTTTTCCTCTTTCAAGACACCGTTTCCTGTTGGAATTACAAATTCTTTTGTTATTCCAAGAAGCTTTTCAAGACAATCCTACCTCCTTAGTTCTTCTAAGAATTCATCAACTTGGATTGAACTGAATCTGTGCATGAGCAGAAACACAATATAATTCATTAGTGCTAGCTAACCCTAGGAACTAATGATTAACATGTGATTTCTTTGGAGGCATTCCAGCCCCGAAATGGAAATGTATGAAAACTCTTTTTTTTACCCATGCAACTATGGTAATACCAACACTCTGCAATTAATGTGGTTCCTCTAATGAGATTGGTATTGTGTTTTCTCCTCTGTTGACCTAGGGTGCGTTTATGCTCAATTTTGAAGGCAGAATGAGCATTTTAAAACCCTCATCGTATACACTCATCATAAATGCAGTTCCACAGGGGTACTGTTTATGCTCCCTTCTCCAGGCAAATTCGGGCTCTGTATCTGGATTTGCATGTTACAATGACCCAGGGAGGGCAGTTTGGGTGTGCCCTTTTTCTAATATGCTTTGTAGGCACTGCACAGGCAGGAGCATGCATTTCTGCAGGCCAGGCGGCTACTGCCTGTACAAGTCATGTAAAAAAAAAAGTATACTAACAAGAGAAGAAGAAAAAGGAAAAATAGAAGGAAAAAAATATGTTTCAAAATAACAAATAAAAGATTTAGTACTAACAATATATCATCTAACAAAGACATAATCCCATGGATTTTCAAAGGGTCCTGCTAGTTATAGATTTTTACGTGAACCACGTTTATGATGACGTCATTTAAACGCGTTTACAAATGATTGTGTGTTTATGCTTCCCCAGAAACTTTTTTGGGAGAAACACCGATCCAAAATGCACCTTTTAGTCAGTTTACGATAGGTGATCGCCGTTCATTGGTGATTCTACGAAAATGAGAGAGGACGCAAAAGTGTTTTGAACTCAATCGTTTCAAAAGCCTCATTCTGGCCTGAAAAAGTTGAGCATAAAAGCACCCCTAGTTAGGAATATCTACTGTGTGTTTGGGTTGCCACCTAGTTCTTCAGACAAGGATAGACTTGGTGGTCAAAGCCCAGAGGCAGACTGAAACTCGTGTAGGGTCCACACTTTACTTTGAATTTTTGAAAAGTATACCCCTTCCAATCAGGTGGGAGGAAGCAGAGAGCACTGCATTGATGTTCTTTAGGCCTGTATCCCAGAGCAGAGTCTCACAGTCATCTCTGTTGTTTCACCTAACATGTATACCTTTTGCAAATCATAGACACTATTTTGGTATTATAAATGAAATGAATATTTTCATTTTCATTCTTTAGCTACTGTAGATAGTTCATTAATGCAATCCAAAGAAAGGTACTATTTTTTTTTTGAAGGGGGGGGGGGGGGGNAAAGAAAAGTTGTTTTTCTCCCAAAGTGATATCCTAATGGCAGTTTTGTTATTTTCATTAAATTTTGTTGAAATGCACTTAATAATGAAAGTGGTAGAAGAGCAACAAAATTCATTTCTAAAAATTTAACAGTGATACCTGGGCCTGAAACTTTCTACCTACATGTACAGGTACTTTTTAAAGCATTAAAAGATATATTCAATGCAGAAACCACCAACAAATTTCATTTTTGTACAGGAAAAAAAGGGTTAAACAGACATAACCAAAACAGCATTCATTCATCTGGAGCCAATGACTGTTGTTCGGACTTCTTTTGCAAACATAACTTACTGAGAACGGCCTACATCAAAAGTCTGGTCTTGCTCAGGAATGCATAAGCACATGTGTCAATGTTGACAAGGAAAACACTAAATGGAGAAGGTGGATACAACTACGCTCTCTTGAATTATAACCACTCAACTAATTGAAAGATTGCTATTGGTCCTCAATTACCCTCTTTATAGTCATTTCAGAAGAAGATAGACACCTGATTGGTATTAGAAATAAAAGATGGGTTAGATTTTCTTAGTGGGTTTGTTCTAATACCTTCATGCTCCCTTACAATAATTGTTATCACATTTGTTAAGTCATACTTAATTATTCTCTTGTCATTTTAGCAAGTTTATATATTGGCTGCTTTTAAATTGAAATTTTTGTTCAGTGTAAGAAAAAAATTGAAGATAGGCCTACTAAATTTGCTAAGCATAATAGGCATAACAGATTAGGTCTTTAGAGAGAGAGAGAGAGAGAGAGAGAGAGAAATAGAAAGAAATGGCTAGAAAGTTAGAGAGACAAAGAGGAAGAGAAAGAAGAGGGGGTAAGAGAGAGACCTACTTGTAAGAGCTATTATGAACTCCTGTGACCCTTCTGAAAAATCATCAGTAATGGGCTCTTATTCAATTCCAAATTTCTCTCTTTTTTGTCAAGTATGAACTGCTTTGTGCCAACAACAAAAAGAGGTGAAGAGTATGAAAAATAGGCTACACTGCCACAGGTCTTCAAATTCTAGACCAAAGTGACATACAGAGATGGGTCATCTGTTTTCAGTGAATATGATATGTTTTTGATGTTGCTTGGGTCACACTTCACTACTCTTTGATACAATATCATCAAAATTGATATTTTCTCTTTTATTCTATGGTGTGTGATAAAGTGTGAAATATATGCCAAGGCAAGGGTTAGTGTCAATATTTTTAGAGATATTCCTTTCTTGGTGCTTGACTTTGTCTTGAACTTGAAGAAATGTCAGAGATCTAATTTCTGTCATTTTTTCACATACCGGAGTGTTATCATATGGAGCAGGGGATGGAAGTTAGCCTTTGTCAATATCTAGTGATCGTGGGAACACACTACATTATACACTGATGTAAGGAAGAATGATGAAAGTATGAGGTATCATTGAATTAAAATAGGTCAAATTAAAAACAAACAACAAAAAACAAACAAACTTATGAGCATATAGTTTGAATTAGAGAAATTATTTGAAAATCAGATTGTGTCCCTGTTCCTCAACTAAAAATGAATGCATCACTGATTGTAGATTACTAATATTTTTGTGAAGGAGTTAAACAACTTATATTTCAAAGTGGTTTTATTCAAAGTGGTTGAATGGACACTACTGATTTTCAATTCGTAATACTTTATACACCTCTGATGATGTGTATCGAAAGCATTTCATGGTTCATGAAATCTCCTTAAGTTGCTTGCCATAAATTTATACCACAAATTTCACTGTACCTCCCAAAGCATTCAACTGTTATATGGATGATATTTGTCATAAAGTTACTGAAAGAATACTTCCCTCACATTTTTCTGACAGCAGAATGCACATACCCTTGTCCAGAAGAACTGAAAGAAATGAAAATGCACAATTTTTCTATTTTTGATCTGCATTCAACCATACCATTGAAAATTCTATAAAAGCATGCAGTCAATGATAAAGCAAACCCTGCTTAGTCGAGTAATTCCTCAAGATTAAAAGAATTTTCCTCCTTAATGTTTGTAATCTGTCAGAGTGATACATTGCACCATGCAATTCTCTGGAGTCATTGCCCCCTATCTCACCCCATGACGAGGGTCATTGGCAGTGATGTGCCCTAGGCACCACCCCTTTATATGCCTCTCTACCCCCTCCTCCTTCTCTTCCTTCTTACTACACGAACCATGCTGATATTAACAAACTCCATATCTCAAAGTCAATCGTGATCAGTAGTTTGTCATTTGCATTATGAAAGAATAATCATATGCCATGCTTCAATATTTGTAAATGTAATGAAATGCTGGATTAGTTTTGTTATGTCTAACATAGCAGAGACATTGGAGAATAGCTATAGGAGAGAGGATGAATTAAGTGTTTGGGAGTACATAAGCTGCTGTCATGAGGCATAACTGAAGAGGGGTAAATAAGTTTTATTGATCCACTGTTAATATTCTGTTGTATTTCATGTTATTATTCAAGAGTTTAGCTGTTCTCTATTACTAATTTCCATGGATGTAAAAAGGTCATTCTTTTCTTTTCTTCCATTCTTGCTACCATCCTGCGTCTCCCTGGGATCAACCGCAACCCCCTCCCAGGGGTCGCCAACAACCCACATCAAAACTTTTCATGTCTGCCACAAGCAAAGGGGGGTAAGCCCAGCCCTTGGGTCTGTATTTGTGTTCGACCATTGATATAACACCGGATTAAGAGGGATATATTTCACCCAAGGTTCTTCTCTATGATTGGTACAGACAGCTTCACGCAGCTATAATTCTGATCGCCCTTAGGCAACAAATTATTGAATATTGAGGAAAATTGTAACTTTTTAAGCTTCTGACAAAACATATTTGGCTGACGTGGTGACCCTTGGTTACAAATATTTTATATTCACCCTCTTTGGTCCCCACCGCAGACATTACACTTTTCATTCTCTCTGTTTGAATATTGGCTTCTGAGGGTAACTGAAACAATAAATTATTAGATTTTAAATCAGTTTTGGTGACTTGTCATATCTAACTGAGTGACAAATATTTTAGTTTAAATCAACAAATGAGACATCACTCCAGTTCTTAATATCCCAAGGACTAGGAATCAATGCTAGGATGATATGTTAGCAAGGATAATGTATTTCCTTTCACAGGGGATTAGACAGTATAATTACATAAGTTAGATGGATAACTATTGTAGGGAAGCTGTTAATCCTGATAGATAGTGAAGCGAGGTGGTGATGTAATCTATAATCACGATAATGATAGGTTTGACATTTTATCTTGAAAGAAAAGCAGAGACTGAACTGTCTAAAACCCTTGTCCAGATCATTTGTAATTTGTATGCTGGACCTTAAAACCCAAAACTATACTTGTTGAAAATACTGTTGAGGATGGAATAGAAAAGGCAGATCAAAGACCACCAAATAAGTACAACTAGCTTAAATGAAATACAAATTCCTAGAAATGTCTAGGGTTTACTCAATTTGAAGATATTGTTTAAGTTAATATTTACATATACGTAGCAAAGTCATTTTGTAAACATATACCGCTGTCAATGTAATGTGCCTGAAATAGTAAGCTATTTTCCAATGTATAAGTTTCTCAGATCAGTGGAACATGCTGAATATATATGTTTAACCAGTTCTGCATCTGTTTCTGCACAGATGTCAGGAACAGTGAATGAGTTACCATCTCAAGGTGATTGTAGAATGACTTTCTTCGGGGCCCCCTTTGTTAGTCATTTCTTTAGATGTTGACTTCTAGTAAGATTGGGGGGAATGCCACCTTAATTATCTGTTTCAAAAGGAGATGTTTGTACAAATATGCCAGCATTTATCAGCTGTAAGTCTTCGTATGCCCAGTTCTATTATGATTACTTGAACCCATTATGTGTTGTTTAGTAATCTCCTGTGCTGGCTTCTGACAGCACTGGTCACTTTCATCGAAGCAGGAGGATTTAGGGTGCTCGATGTGAGAATCCACAATTGTTACTGTGAAAACACCAATTTGTCATGCCTTGTGCATTTCGGCTGAAAATAAGTCTGCTCTGCTGTATTTTAATTTTATTTCTTCAGATGAAATGATTTCAATTTAAACTTAGAAGTAGAACTTAGAAGTCAGTCTAAAACCTTCATCTCTCAATAAGTATTGAGTCTCATGCAAGCTAATTAAGTCCACTCCAAAAATAAATTTGCTTTTAATAGATGCAGAAAAACAAGAGAAACAGAGCAAACAAATTTGAATAAAATCAGATAACTAATAAGGAAGTTATGATTTTTGTTATAAAGTATAAAAGACTATGAAACTTAGAAAATCACTACACAAATTGCCAATATGGTTAGCAGTTTGTGACGTCATTGCCTTACTATTTATCGGATGCGTATATATTTTTTTATCCCATTATTGAATTCAAGGGCGTAAATCCTTAAGTAAAACCTATTGTTCAGGGGGGATCAATGAATAGATCAACCCCCTGAACAATATTACATAAGCATTTACGCCCATGATTGATCTCCAAAAACTTGAATGCCCTTGCCCAGGTTATATGATTTGTATCACATTGCGTGCGTGACATTTCACAAAATCTTTAAGGAACTTTGAAGAATTGTTATATTCATAATCCTTGAATTTTATATGAATAGTTTGTCAAATTTTATATTTTTCATGATTTAACAGAACAAAATTACTTTTTATTAGAGCATCCACATAAAAAACATATTACTATCAATAAAACTGATTTGCTGGTGTGAGGAAATAAGATAGTAGGGAGGAAATTTGAAATTCAAATGATCAATATAATGAAAACAATTAGTGGATAGTGATGCAATGACCTCAAGACTCATGAGTGAGTTGCAAATTTGTCTTATTATTATCAAAGTTTTTCATGTCATTAAAAATTCATCATTCTTACTACGGTAGTTATCCGATTTTGCTCAAATTTTTGATTGGTTTGTCTGATTTTTCTGCTTCTATTGAAAGTAAGTTGTTTTTGGAGTGGACTTGCCCTGAGAAAGAGCGGGGATTTCAGTAGCTTTAAAATAATATTAGGTCCTGGAGCATGTAGTTTGCAGGTATTTCTGACAAATAATGTTGAGTGTACATTGGTGTAAAGGTAGGCATAATAATATTGATCCAAATAAAAGCAATGGTCGATACCACAGATTTTTCTAGTTACCGTACTTGTTTTCTTTTATTCTAAATTGCATTATGCTCTCCCTCACATTTCTAGCTCTTGCCTTTTCAAGTCCTCAGTTACAAATGGCTATAAAATATAATAACACCAACCTGCTTTTCAGAATTATGTCTGAGAGCCTATTTACACCTAGGTGTTTGTAGACACTCTTAATGCGGTAACATGTGTATTGGCTTCAGCTAGACCCTCACCAAAGTCTTTTTATGATCTCACATGAAGTCGAGAAGGTTTTATATCCATAGAAAGACGCAGATCACCAGTGATCTTTGATGTCAAGCGAAAACCTGTTTACCAGTCTGTCTGCTCAAGGTATATCATCAAGAGGCTTTTGTCTGTTGACAGGGGTCCAAGGATTAGACTGTTCAGTAATCTTAGAAGGCATAATGAAATCAGTTCTTGGAAAACATTGAAAATTACAATGACAATAGACACAAAGAAAAGTTTTGATAGCACATGACTGATATTCCAATTTGTTAACAATAGATTACATTAACAAATCCTACTCCTTTATTGGTTTTATCATTTCTGTTTATCTGATGTACAGTGTATCTGCTTTATATTCATGATAAGATGCCTTTTGTTGCCCCAGGGGCCTTTACTCAGGTTTAATTCTATTCCGATTTTTAAGAATTTACAACCAAAAATCTCTGTCAGGGCTGTGATAGATATTGATACCTGTTAATTAGGTGGCTACTGCATGTTGCTGAAATTTAAGATGGGATGATATTTTTGCATTGTCCTGTGGAATCACATAGAGATGTTGTTTCATAAATGTGATATGCAATTTACAAGAGCAGAACACTTTGTTAGCATTATGATGATTTTTCCATGTACACAATGTTCTGATTTAAAGGTATTATATGTCCCATTTGCAGGCCCAAAAATATGAAAAGGTTAAATTCCAACAGCATTTGATAGATAATACTAATTTAGAACTTCCCTTTAAAAAGAGGGCTGGAAAATATAAGTAGGAAAATTTACAGATTATTAGGTTTCAAATCGACTTAAGAGCCAGTTATAAGTAATAGTCTGATTTTCAGAATGTTGTACCGAATGGTCGTACGTTTTATGCTGCGGAAAGATTCAATCAGTTTAGTTTTGGACATTACAAGAAGTGGGTTATTGATGTAGACAATTGCTTATGTACCCTTTACAGCTCATGTTTATGTATGTTATTACCAAAGAAGAAAAAAAAGCCAGTCGGCACTCAATTGGTGTCTGCAAGTGAAGTCTAGCAAGTAAACCGGTTTCCCTGCATAATTTGAATATTATTATGACACTGCTAACATTTAAATTTCACAGATAGGACATACATGAGATATTCATAATTTCTGCAAAGTTCTAATTTGATGATGTCTGCAAAAGGGGCATAGTATCTTTAAAGGATGAGTTTTGTGTGTATATTGGTCCTAGGATTGGACTGCAGTGCTAGTCTTACACAATTTCCCACTCCCTAAAAATACAGCATTCCATTATTTTGAGTGAATAACTCATTCTTCATTCGATGAAAGTGGTACTACAAATTGCATTGTACATTTTAGTATAGAGATCTGCTATGCTGCAATTAGAAGGAATTGTTAAATATACCACACAAATGAGGATGCAAGGACAATGGGTAGCTCTTCCCATTTCCAAACAGTCCTGAACTGTCAACCAACTCTTGTATCATAGAGCTTCAGATTCCGCAGAAATACTTCTATGACTTTAACTCGATGATCATGGAGAGAGAAAGGAAGTCTTGGTGGGGGAATAGGAATAATAGACTGGAGATGAATACAAAGAAAGAGGTCCATGGAAGAACAGCTAAAGTCCATTGTGTGGGTGTTAACAGCCCTATTGTGTACCCCATTCTCAGATGACAATGCCGCCACCATGGGTGGTGAAGAGTAGCAGACTGGTCCAGCTAGACCAAACTCTAAACATTACCCTTACACCATTCTTTCTTTGCAGGAGTGGAACATAGAGGAGAAAACAGTTAAACCTCTCTTTGTGATTAAGAAGGAAGTTACATTGAATGTTCTGAGGGATTGTAACAGGATTAATGTTCTTAATGCCTGCAGCAAAAATAGGACAGTAACTTTTCTGTATCAAGATGGGACTCATCATTTTGTGAGGATCACAGCATATGTTAGGCTAAAACAGGAGTACAGAACTTCAGAAGGAGTAAACCTTCAAGACTTCACAGGTCAGGTGAGTTAAAAACATATATCAAATTATGCATGGACAAGTAAGCAGTAGTGTGATGTATAATTGATACTAAATGCAGTCATACTTTCCAAAGTTGATTAGTTGACAATTTCTATCAAAAGGGGAAATTCTGTCAGATTTAAAGGGAAGATTAATTCCAGCAGTAACTACATGTAGGTAGCCTTAATTCTCCCCATCTGTTTGAGCAATTAATTTTGAAGAGTTAGACTCTCTTTTACTTTTTTCACACTGGCAATATTTTGCTTCACCCCATACTATATAGGTGGGGTTAGGGGAGGGTCTTAGCCCTACCTATAGTACGGGGTTAAGCCTATTCCACTCTCTGTTCAGACTGGCTTTTACCAAAGTGGGCTAAAGTTGGCTTACCCCACCTATAGTACGGGGTAAACTAACCCTGCAAATAGCAGGGCTAACTCGCAATTGTGGTGCTAACTCCTGCTAACCCCGCAATTGCGGTGCCATGCAAGCAAATGAATGAGAACAGAAACGAAAAGTAGTCCGGTACTACGCAATGGAATATATCGCAGCTGGCCATGCAGATGCGAAGTATGTCCAATCATAACATTCACGATATCTGGGGTTAACGAATTGCAGTGAGAACAGCGTCAATTTTCCTAATCCGGAATAGGCGCTAGTACTGGACTAAAAACAGTGTGTGTGAAAAGCAAAAAAAAATAGTCTGGGGTGAAGGATAGTACGGGCTAAGCAAAGTACGGGGTTAAGCAAAACCAGTGTGAAAAGAGTATTGGAGAGTTTGCAGGATAAGCTTTAAATTCTATCAGATTGCTTATCCTATGATATCACTTCTTATTCTGCATGATGTACTACTTAATCAGTAAGCCCATGTGATTATTTTCAGGTGTTCCTGAGTTGTAATACTCCATTTTGGCACTTTCAGTTCTTTACAGGATCTTGTTGAAGGATAATGGATTGTTCTTCCCTACATNGGGGTTAACGAATTGCAGTGAGAACAGCGTCAATTTTCCTAATCCGGAATAGGCGCTAGTACTGGACTAAAAACAGTGTGTGTGAAAAGCAAAAAAAAATAGTCTGGGGTGAAGGATAGTACGGGCTAAGCAAAGTACGGGGTTAAGCAAAACCAGTGTGAAAAGAGTATTGGAGAGTTTGCAGGATAAGCTTTAAATTCTATCAGATTGCTTATCCTATGATATCACTTCTTATTCTGCATGATGTACTACTTAATCAGTAAGCCCATGTGATTATTTTCAGGTGTTCCTGAGTTGTAATACTCCATTTTGGCACTTTCAGTTCTTTACAGGATCTTGTTGAAGGATAATGGATTGTTCTTCCCTACATGTAGCTGCCCCTTGTATTGATTGATAATCCATTTTCCAATTCTTGTGGTCTGAATTAAGGCTGGGCGTAAGAAGATTACACCGTCAATGAGATTTGTTCCGGACTTCTTGTTACATTATTGTATTATTGATCAGTTTCAAGTGACTTAGAAACAATCAATCATCCACATCCATCAGGCCTCTTTGCATGGCTTCATGATACAGCTGTAGTAGGTCCATGGATACATGCACAATGACTCTCAGATATTTGTTTCTGGAAGCTACAACTCCTGTAAGACCACTCACAGGAGACCATGCAGAAATGGGATCTTTATAGGCAGGTGCTCTTCATATACAGGTTCGTCTGATACATGTTTCCATACACAATGCTCTCAATTAAGGGAAACAAAATAGTTAGGTGGTTGCTAAAGAAGATGGGCTTGTTTTACATCCATTATCTTCTGTGGCTTTATTTTATCCTTGATATAACTAGCATTTGTAATGTTGTGAGTGTATCTGATTGGTAACTAGCCTAGCTCTATCACCAAGGATAACATGATCTTATTAAAGGACAAGTCCACTCGAAAAATAACTTACTTTCAATAAAAGCAGAAAAATAAAACAAACCAATCAAAAGAAGTTTGAGCAAAATCGGATAACTACATGTAATAAGAAAGTTATGAATTTTTGAAAAAGTATGTAAAACTATGGAACAATGAGATTCACAGCACAAATTGCCAAGTTGGTTATCAGTTTGTGACGTCATGTCCTCACAACTTATCAGTTGCTTTACATAGTTTAATCCAATTAATTTCCCTTTTTATCCCTCAAAACTTGATTTCCCTATGCCTTTGCCCAGGTTATATGATTTGTATCATATTGCTTGCATGACATTTCCCAAAAACTTTTATGAATTTTGAAGAATTGATACTATTAATGAATATTGTATTTTATGATTATTGATTTTTTATATAGTTTATCAAAATTCATTTTCCCCATGATTTAACTGGACAAAAATTACTCGTCATTTGTGCACTCCACACAAACACTTATTACTAACAATCTAACTTGGATGCTGGTGCGAAGAAATAGGATTCTTAGGGTGAAGGAAATAGGAAATTTATATTATTAATATACAGAAAATAATTAGTGGATAGTGAGGACCATAGTCACAGACTCATGAGTGAGTTGCCAATTTGTGTAGTGATTTTCAAAGTTTTTCATGTCATTAAAAATTCATAACTTTCTTATTAGTTATCCGATTTTGCTCAAACTTTTTTTGATTGGTTTGTCTGATTTTTCTGGTTCTATTGAAAGTAATTTATTTTTGGAGTGGACTTGGGCTTTAAGTAGTTTAGAACTCATGTAGAATTATCCCACTTGCTATGGGAACTGGGTGGCTCTTCTACTAAACCCATGGAAATGAGAGAATTAAGTTGTCAATTTCATAGACTCTTTTGATAGACTCTTCATAACTAATTGAATTGCTTTTGTGCTTAAAGTGCCCCATGATGATCTCCCTGCTTCCTGATTCTCACTTGAAATCAAGCATGGATTTTGATGAAAATTTGTTCAAATGTTCAGCATATATGATGTGTTGCATAATAGTAGTTTCAAAACCAGATAAACATGACATGTAATTATGCACCACAAGAGGAAATGTCTATATCTGTAGTATTACAATTTTGTGGGAATAAATGTAGCAATTCTGTAAATTTCAGCATAACATCTATACACAATAGCATAGACTACTTACAAGTTGTATGTTCCTATCTAACTCTCTTTCTGACAAACTAATTTAAACAAATGTCTATTCATACAAAACCAACCTATTATCGTTGTATACAACCAGCCCATTATTGTTTGTAATGTTTAGTTGGTATGCAATGTTGATCAACGATGTGCTGTGTTTCTTTTCTATTACAAACTCCTTACAAACAGTGAGTTGTGTTTTCTTTTATAGAGGAAATTACCGGTAGATCCTCCCTAATTATTATACTCAAGAGAATACTTCTATTGCCGACTGGGGCAGTCTGGTTTGAGATTGGGATGTGTGTCCCCCTCTAGTCCTTTCTATTTTGCTCTGGTATCTTGTGAAAAGAGAATCCTGGTAAGTGCCAAAAGGAATGAAATGGAGCAGTAACAACATCAAATTTCTGTTAAGATATTTTGGTTTGGTTTCCCACCCAGGCGGATGAATGAAGCCTGCGTTGTGTGTCAACGTGCCCCTCCCCTTGTTCCATAGACACAGGCTATGTTAAGTGGAAAACACTTCGTCCCTCGCATAGGACGTTATACGGGGGCCCCATGTAGAGAATAGTCACTACCATAAGAACCCACTGAAGTATTTGTACAAGAGTAGGGGGAAATCCCGTCGTAGTGGTCCACCAGCACACCCCGGTATGGAGTGGTGAAGTGTGACATCATCAAAGATCTGTTTTTATAATTTTTCAATTTTTTCTTCATATTCAGAAAGACCATCATGAATAATGTCCGAAGGTCGAAAACCAATTGAATATGTTAAGTATTGGCCGAGATATGACCATCTGAATAAGTGGAACTCAGTGTTATAGTGCTCTGGTTTATAACATTAGGAACCGGGGGCCGTTTCTCGAAACCGTCATAACTACAAGATCAACGACATCTCGCCACTGTCACGCAACTTGTAAGCTAAGTGTTTCACGAAGCAGTCTTTGCCAAGATGAGCGACAACTTCAGAGACAAGCGAATTGTCACTGCTCCGAACATGTCATATCTTTTTAATTGCTGTAAAGCGCCATCACAAGTCAGATTGTTGCTTTTTCATAGGCCGCGAAATGTACGGTTAGTTTCACTATCATTTTGAGAAAAATATAGACGAGTTCGGTACGTAAATCTCTGGGATGCGAAATGCGAATGTTAAGAAGTGATAATAAAAATTATACAGAAATTTAAAAAAGCTGAATATAAACATTAAACCACAAATCATTAAACTATAACATATAAGTAAAAGATATAAGAATGTTACACATCGTTGTCCATAGTTGATCCATAGTCTTTTCTTCGGATACCACATACCTTTGGGGGCCTATGTGCATTATTATTTACTCTCTAATTACTTCTTCGAAATTATATTTTTGATATCAAATCGATTATATAACAAGTATTTATGAGACTCTAGCATAAAACTGGCTGAAAAAAAGGTATTTTTCCTAAAATTCGTCGTCACATAAAACTAAAAAGTATGTATTGATAAACTATCACATTACGGTATCCTTCAACTACCTTTTGATTGGACTGTCGAGAAAAAAAACACTCACCGGTTTTTCTTCAAATTAAGCATCTTTACAGAAATATTCAAATCGTTCAATGATCTTCATTTGATAATGACACCATTTGTTATTTATTTCAGGAGAATTTATATGTATATATATCTTTTTGAACAATTTTAGCCCCAAAACATGTTTTTGGTTATTAGTGATAAATCAAATGGATCGTGACGAAGACTATGATCTTAAGCCACTAGAGTCGATATCTTGTCTGTCATGGCTTCGTGAAACGGTTTATCCACTTCATGACATCTCCGTAGGTCGCCGACAAAGATACGACTGTCATGGAGTTGGTTTCGAGAAACGGCCCCCAGAGCACTATAACATATTTCAGCCAATATATATACTTATCATAATCAATTGGTTTTTGACATTCAGACATCATTTTTGATGTTCTTTTGGAAAATGATGAAAAAAATGAGAAATTTAAAAAATAGATTTTTATGATGTAACAGCTTTGGTACTCTATAGAAGATGATACTCTGTAAAGAGGGATGTACTCAATGGAAAAAGAAGAATATATTTATCATGTTGTGCAGACCTGTATCATCTTGGGAGATCCTAATCAAATGACAGAAAAATCCATTGTTTTTATATTGAATAATAACCAAATGCCAAAATTTGACTTTCAGATGTAAAGGGTTTATAAAACTTATGAAAGCGGCATTAGTTTAACTGTAAAATGTGTCATACTATTTGATGCTCTTTTAAATAATTTTGAAGGTTTACTTTCCCTTTACCTTATGACAAAATCAGACTCAAAAGGTATTACCAAAGAGATGTATAGAACATGGATTTAATATTATGTTAAATCCATTGGAGTAGAAAGTTTCCTTAATTGTTACATCTACAAAATGAAGAAGAGATAATTCGCTTGCAAGGTGACAGTTTGTAAAGCACCAAGTTGCCGGATTTCCCATTAAACGGATAAGCAGTCATGTGTTCAGGTACACGTTTGGTCACAATAGGCCCGTCTTCACTATCTCGAGATTGCCAAATATCCAGCTATTTGAACTATCCCGATCGCATCTATCAAGCTATTTGCGTCTTCATTAGACCGAAGTAGCAAATTAGCTGGATAGTTGGTCGGGATAATATCCCAAGATATCTCGGTCTAGTTTGCAAAATATCCCGCTATTTCCGAACTAGCGGGAGAGTTTGCGACCGTCTTCATTAGACCGAAGTACGGATTCAAATATCCCGATCCCATCATGCACAACGATTTCTGGTTCGCACATGGTATCTATACCGCTCAGCGCGCTAGTACAACCACTGACCTCGAGTAAACACGGAAAACCGCAAACTAGACTGATCTATCTTGGGATATTATCCCGACCAACTATCCAGCTAATTTGCTACTTCGGTCTAATTAAGACGCAAATAAGCTGGATTGTTTGCGATCGGGATAATGCAAATAGCTGGATATTTGGCAATCTCGAGATAGTGCAGACACGCCTAGTTGTGACAGGTTAGTAACACTAGCCCGGATTGTGATCATCATTCCATTTAAAATCAATTGGGAAGGGGGGGGGGACATGTAGAGGTTTTTAATGAAGAACATTGCAGTGATTTTCATGCGAATGGGAGCTAATTTTAAATAAAAATCATTGAAATTGTTGGACCCTCTTCTGATTGTGCTCTCATACAGTGCGAAACAACTCAAGATTTACAGGCAGAAATCTCCTTTCTTTGAGTGATGCATAGATCATTCTCAATCATATTCTTACCTCTAACTATGGATAGAAGTAACAATCTGTTCAGTATATTCTTATCAGTCATAATTTTGTCAGAGCAAAACAGCAGGACACAACATTGGACCATAACTAGCCTGGACAAACCAGTCACCCTGATTAGTCTTGGTTTCTTGTTGGTGGCCGGACACCAGCTTTATCACAGTACTGATGGAGACATCATTTACATTGTGTATAAATCATTTTTGTATTGAAGACGCCCTAGTGCTCTAAGGTCTGTTTTTCATGCCTTTCGTGTTGACAGTTGATCCACACTTTTTTTGTCCCTGACACTAAGGTATATAAAACTATATGCATCCCTACAGATTAGTTTCAGTTCAGAACCAAACTGATAAATAGTGGTCATAAAGATAAGTCAGATTTGGCTTCCAAAAGAAAAAAGCAAATCCTTTTCCTATCCGATGATAAAAAACTATGCATGAAAGGACAATTTTCTATCTCCTAGGCTAAATAATAGGATGTGTATTGAGCCGCCAGTATAGAAAGTTTTATTGAGAGGATCGAGCTTCATACTTACCCGTACACTGGGTATGTACCTTTTGGTTGAGCTGCTTATTCTGCATTGAATATCATCCTAGGGACTGGTGTACAAATCCTGGATGAATTAGAGAGATTTAACTGTAAATGAAAGGACATGTTTGTAGTTATAGGGACTATCATTATTGGACTATGATTAAAGGAAAAGCTAGAAACCCACCATATATCTTTTCAAAATGAACAAATCTTTAATAATTTGGTATGTGGCCAAGTGAGAGAGTTTTTTCTACAGCTATTTACAGGTGTAGCTGAATTAATGTAAATGTGAGCTTTGAAATGTGTAAAAAGAGGTAATGAATTTCATCTGGACTGTTTTGCAAGTGAAAATAATGCCAAACAAACATGAAATTTGATTTCACATATGTTCAATAAGATGATTTAATTTTTTATCAATTATCAATAATAAAGAGGGAGTTTAAATGAAGCAGATCATGACAGCTGCATATCAAGGGTCAGAATGTCATTCCACTGTTACCGATAATGACCTTCTTGTTCTCAGCAGAAGGAATATGAATTCTATAGATATCCTAACATCGTGGATTCTCTAGACATTGAAGTTGCTCATGCATGGGTATATAGAGGGCAGCACACAGACGTACAACACGGGAGCGCAAAACCCTTTTGGCTCAGTGTTATGTAGTGATCGCAAGTAGAGGTCCAACTTGCCTACTTCACAAACGACTATAATTCCACGCATGAACATCTTTAACAATTGGTTTAAAATTCAGGCCATGCGCAATTCACTAGCTCAATGTTTATTTAGGAACATTCAGAAAAACTGGGTCATGTATAAAAGATATGTGGGAGGGGGTGATGTGTGTAATATCACTCTTGTCAAATTGTACTCTACATTAGTACATTGTACTTACTGAAAAAAAGAAATAGCAAAAGAGTGGGAGGAAAGGGGTCTATCATTCAGTGAAGGAGTTGATTATCTAGAAACATGGACTTGCAAAGAGTGCGTTTATCGACTTTTGCTTTTTCAAAACAGCTTTGCGCTTATCATCCATCAGGAACGTGATTCTGGCTCACATACACTTATCAAAACACTGTTTCTAAAGACACTTTTTCTCCTAACTAGAAATTAACCTGGGAAGGTCTGAAATATATATACGTTTTTCAAAACAACTTTTGCGCTTACGGTATCATCTTTCAGAAACATGATTAGGGCTCATATACGCATTTCCAAACAGTGTTTCTAAAGACATATGGAAACAAGCTTGCGTTTATCAACTTGCAAATTTGCCTGAATCACGTTTGAAAACGCTGATTATAGGCTGGAAAAGAGTTGATAAACACACTCTAAGAAATGTCATTCATTATAATCACAGGGCAGGAGGTTCTCTATCATGTCCCTGGTTCTATGATTAAACAATGTGAAAATCACCACGACTGAGATAGTCTGATAATTCCCAAACCACAGTTGTCAGTGCATAATTTGTGGTTTCTAGTATTTGCAAAGATGACATTAAATCTGACATGTCAGGTAGATGCACAATCTTTTGTTCGTTGTCAAACCCATGAAATAACCGGGATTTGTGGACCATCAACCATGCTCCAGATTTATAGTTAGGAAACAAAGTGGAAAATTCATTTTGTCTGAAGCAAACAGTCGGTTTTAAGCTCCAAAATACACTCTATTTGAACTGATGTGGACCAACGTACCTGGGAATGCAGTTCGATTGGACAGACCATTCAAATAATTATGGTTACGGCCGGGTATTCAAAGTTTTGAAATTGAACCCTTATCCTAATTGCAACATCATTCACCCAGCATCTTGATAAGTTGATTTTTGTCTGTCATATGCACTTCATTATTCTCGCCGTCCATGACGAGGAGAGCTTTACCCTAGTAGTTACAGTTTACTAGGGGGTCATCAAATTCACACTCGATCCACTCGGCACTATGAACCTGACTGACAAAGAAAGCGGACAAAATATACAGTTCCTCAGATAGACAAAGGAACATCCCTTTATCACTGCTATTATGTAAAAAATATGTGGAACAGGTGTCACATGCATATTCACCAGTTCTACACATTTTTACATAATAACAGTGAAGGGGTGTTCCTTTGTCAACCTGAGGAACTGTATATTTTGTCCGCTTTCTTTGTCTGTCATGTTCATAGTGCGGGTTTAACAAAATAATTGACATCATTTTGTGCCATGTGCAAAGGTGCTAGGTAGAGTGTGAATTTGATGAGCAAATTTTCTAATGGAGTGTTTTCCTCATGGTCAGTTAAATAAGTTTGAATGCATTCATTGAGAACTACTGTAAATGAATATTTCAGTTTTGGTAGTAATTATATGAATGGAGCAGATACAGCAGAGTATTGTAGTCAGCAAAGATATACATGTAAGAATATAATACAGGCATATGAATGGTGGTGTGTGTCTGCTCTCATTGCAGTTTATAGTTGGTCATTTAGCCTAGGAGCGAAATAGCTTCATTTTAGTTAATGATATTATGTAATCGAAAAATTGTCTTTGTTGAAAAAAAATAAAGGCATTTAAGTTCAGACTATTGTGTTTTACATGTATAACACTCTTCACTCTATTCATGATTTATAAGTGAACTTCTGTTTTGATCTACAAGGTATATAACTGTTTGCAAGTGCTCTTGATTTACTATCCTAAGGCCTTTTCAAATGGCTCTGCTATTCCAGCAAATGGGGGATTGCCACAATAGCAGGCACTGCTTTGAAGTGCTCTGCTACTGTATAGTGGTCTTGGCCAGCAATTTAAGGAATATAAGCTGTTGAATTTGACTCCAAGGGACCTGGGGTTTGGAAGTGGTCTTGGCAATGGATTTGAAAGGAGTGCTTACTGTCCCCCTTCGATTATCAAAGAAGATTTGCAGAGGGGGGGGGGATTATAGGAAGGGGATGAGAGAATGTGGATTAAAGGGGTTGTGATTGGGGATCAAGACAGGGCTATTCTGCTGGCCAGGGTTACAGCTCAAGTTGGAGTAAATTGGACATTCTCTAGGGATCAGAACATTTAAGCCACTTAACCCTTTCAGCCTCATCGCTCAAAATGCCACTGTGAATTACCTCTTTTGTCATTTTCTTTCTAGTACAGTGAAACCTCTCCTGTCTTTCATACTAGGTCCATGGTCTTTCTAAGCCCGGTAGCCAGATAGCTTATGCTTCAACATTTTTTTGTGTATATATGAAAGAGGAGCGTATATATATATATATATATATATATATATATATATATATATATATATATATATATTCAGGAAAATATTAATGTTGTAAGACTTCAAACTTGGATTTTTCAATTGATAATCATGCACATACAACACTTTACACTTACAATAACAAGGCTTTTATGCACAATAAAGAGTTTGAGCAATATACAAGTAAATAAATAGGAGAGGATAAGTCGCGATCAGCCTACCGACTTTCAGCCATTCACAATATGTTGGTCAAGTGGCAAGCTAGATATACCGCATGAAAAAGAATTATTTTAAAAACAGAATAGCTAGAAATGGCTGCTCAAAAGTAAGACCATAATTAGTATTGCATTTTGGGTCTTTAGATAGACTGACTGGAGATTAAAATATGCGCTAGCTATTTTCACGGAGATGGGTGAAGGTGTTTATTTTTCTCATCGATGAATAGCATCAATTAGGTTGGGAGAAGATGGGGTGAGAGATGAATAAGAGTTAACTATCCTGAGCTGACTGATGAACTACTGCAATTAGAATTAAGACCTTTAGTTGGCCGGCCTGCCCGTGTCATTCATCTATTTGTTATATAAAAGTTTAGGTTTAAGCCAGGATAGTACTAGGGATTAACTGGATCCTCTGAACTTAACTGTTAGTTTGAATGATGTTATTCAAAAGGCTCCAATGCCCCCCCCCCAAAAAAAAAAAAAAAAAAAAAAAAAAANCACACTGAGATATAAACTTTGATCTGTTTATGTGTCCTTTCCCTGGTTCATATGGCAATTGACTGTAATACTTAATATCAATTTTCTTTATTCATCTTGCATTTGCAGTAGTTTTTTCCCCTCCTAAATGAATTGATTTGAACATTCTTTCATTGTTGATATGATAAATTGGTAACAGATATCAAAACAGTGTGCAGAAAGCACAAAATTTGATACTCTTTGACCAATATAATAACAGTGAAAAATACCCTGAAATAAACCTGCCAAATTGTCAGTTTCCCCTTTCTCTCTCTCTCTCTCTCTCTCTCTTCATCATTCTACTTTGTCTCACTGATTTACATATTATGTCTATCTGTTTTTTTGTTGAAGAGTAATTCACAAATTGTGTTTTAGAAGCTTCATGGTCTGAAGGTGCTCCCCCCCCCCTTATGGTGTTTCATTTGTTGTATCATGAAAGCATTTATTAGAATGAATATGTAAGTGTGAAAGTTCAACAAGGGTTCAAACACTAGTCATTCATTTGTTCATGTGCCCCCATTCTATACAAATGGATATTCAGTCGAGACATCTACAGCTTGTACATGTGCTTTGCATGCACGGAAAGGGGGGAGGGGGGTATTTACATGTACATGGCAGCCAGAGATGTTTTCTTAAAACCATCTCAAAACCATTCTTTTTTCTGAGACCACCCACAAAAAGTTCAAGTTTCTATGATTTTCCCCTCGATACTTGCTTTACCATGTAACCATAGACCCATGACGTGACTATTTTCACAAGTCTGTCCATCCATCCAGCCGAGATGGTTTCGTGCATGCATGATGCTGAGGTCTAGGAATGAGATGTATTGCTCCGGGACTCCTCTCAAACAGTTCACTAGAGTTCAGAGAAAGAGGATGTATTAGGTTGATAGAGGCATCCATCAGGAGTTTACGAACTGTCACTCTCTACATTGTACGTGTCTACTCTCTTTCTCACATACATGCTTACTGTTTGCTAGTTCCCCTGTAACCTTTATTCTTGTAAACTAGATTGTGTCTTAATTTGGATGCAATGGGATGGATATTTTGACAAATAATGGAATTAATCGTTCATTTTCAAATCAGTGGATCCTATACTTCTTCATATTGTCACTATGATGGTGTCAATGATACTCCCAAATATCAACTCCTGTAACTAGATTTTGCAAGCAAGCAATGTTATAATAGCAATGTTATCATTGAAATGTTACAGATAAGATATGAAATCTTCTCAAATAGAGCACCTTTTTGCTGAATGTGAGGGGGTTGCAATGCCAATGTTACCCTTATATCAGTAATATCAAAATAAATACCACTGCCTCCTAGTTGGATTGGTTATCTGTAAATCACTTACAGTTTTATTGTTTATGGTACATTATAGGCCAACAAGTTGCATTGGTTTTTTAAAACTACATTTACACTACTGAAAAAACCTGTTAAATAGCNGGGGGGGGGCGAGTTTTACATATGCACCACTTGTCTGTACTCTGCATGTGTTAATAGGAAAGTGAGGAGAGTCACAAGAACAGAAACTGAAAAAATCACTGGTGTTTTGAGCCTGAGCATTTACACTGCAAAAATCAGTTGGGTTTCACCCGGCATTAAAACAAAGACCTGCACCACACTCTCCGGAGGTGTGTTTTTCAATTTGGGCTTGTTGTTGTGTTTATGGGTAGTTGCCTCGCAACTTCCAACAAAACTCAGGAATGTGAGAAAAAGTGATGTATTTGACTTGCAGTGTAAATGCAACTATTGCCACTTGTTACAGTCCTCACACTCCTACAAACTATAATTCATATTCTTAAAAAAAAATTAGAAAATTAGTAATAAACCGAACTGAAGAAATGGCTACTAACACAATGTTTTGTCGTTCAGATAACAATAATATTTTCACCAGATAAGTCAAGGAGAGGATATACAAAATCAATTCACAGATTTCATTCCTGGATCATCCCCTCTAATCTGTGCGACAATCTGACACCAGAAGTCTGAAATTTATGACCATGAACCAGCCCCCTAACAAAGGCCGAGTTCAGGCAGTAAATCTTAATTGTTTTGTTAGTATTTGTCATCATTTGCTATCAAGAAGTCTGTGAAATAACATGTTTTGAAGGCAAAGAAAATGATTTTTCAGATATCATTGTGCTTTTGTGAATATATTCCTTTGTGAAAATATGAATGCCTTTAGCCATTATTCATCATATCTAATCGAATAATCCTAAGGAATTTGTCTAAGCTTATTTTTTGACAGAATTGGGACCTTTTATTGCATGCAAATGAATTAGCTGCGATATTTTATGAACCGAGTCACTGGCTTTACTATCGCTTTTTGACAAAGCAGGGTCATTCAATTCTGTTTCATTACCTGAGTAGAAATGATGATTTATGTCAATAAATATCTAATGATACTCCCCCATCACAAGCATTCAATCTTATGTTCCAGTTACCTGCATTTTATGTTTATGATACACCATATAGGGACATGTAGATTCTTCATTGGTGCATGCTTGAACAGCTCCAAATGTCATAGCTAGAGTTAGCATGCATTAGATCTTTTTGCAGTAAGCTCACAAAATATGGTGAAAAACCTCATGTACAGTACATTTGTGAAAAGGAAGTTTACAATACAATTAACTGACTTTTATTTCAGAATATGGTATAGGGAATAGATACGCACTTACCTGTCTTGGAGAATGATAAAAAGGGGACTTCAATTTCATTGCTGGGATACATCAAATTTCACAGAGTCATTTTGACAGAATTTAAAGCTGATGTGGATTTAGTTATTACTCCCCTCATCCTTCATCTTCATAATTTAATAATAATATAACATAATGATATAATAATTAATTTACCCCTACACACTTTGCTTGCTTTCTTCGCATCTCTGGACGGTTGCTTGTTTGCCACATGTGCAATTGTGCACAAAAAATACCCACCTATTGACTGAAGAAATGCTTTGTGCAACACATTTGAAAATAACCAATTTACAACTAAATTAAGATTAGCTCAATGACAACCTTCTTAACAGAAATTCTAAAAATAGATTTTTATGACGTCACAGCTTCGGTACTCTATACTGTAGTTCTTCTTACTCTAGAAACAATCATCTTGAAGAGTTAGGTATATTCATCCCATGTTAAAAATATTTACTATTGTTTGATTATTTGTGTGGTAATTCCATCTTCTCAATCCCTCCTGATTTATATAAATATGTAATTTGCTATTTCGATAAGGATTTGATTTAGATGAATTGCGCATTGGTCATTTGTAAAGTGTACAGAAAAAACAACAACACATATTGCTAAAAAATCAGATTGTAAGAAAGTAAAACTATACCTTCAAGACAAAAAAGAAAAGAAAAAAAGATCTCATCCAATTTGCACATAAAGCTTCATTACAGCTGACCCTGACTAGAGGTCAGACAATAGAAGGTTTACAGCCTATAGATGGATTAGTTTACACCTTTTATTTGTTGATTGTAAGTCACCTTTTAGCTCAAGTCAAGGACCTCATTGCTTAGATACACCCCACATGACCTTCCCTTTGTTATGCCTTACCAGCCCTGGAAAGACAAGACTGAATGATTTTTCTCAGAATAAAGATAGTAGCAACGATAATAAAATATAATAATTTTCTTATATTTCATGGTATGTGAGAATACCAAGATATTTCCATGCACTTTGATCATACTCTTCATTTGTATTGACACATGTTATTTAGTTTTTAATATTATATGAAATAAGTAGGAAATTGTTTAGAACTGAACATGAGCCCAGTCAAAAATTGATGTGGTTCTACAGGAAGCTTTGTCACTTTCCCCGGCCTGGTCCAGCTAAATCATTGGATAAAGAGACACAGCTACCCACTCTACAGAAGAAGAAAAAAAAAACACTCACAGCTCACTCTGATTGGTCAAATATACTCATGGAGTATGTGACCTGCAACCAATAGGAAAGCTGCATTCAGCCCAGTACATGTGTAAGTGTGCACTGCATGCACCTGCCGCTTGTGTAGTATGGTGCTGTATGAGTGTGTGTAGTGGAGGGTTTCATGCTTGGGAGCTATCTATTTGTGTAGATGTCTGTCACTTGGCACTCGGTTGGTGTGGTCTGTTACAGACAGTTTGAGCCAGGATAAATAATCACACTGGACTTTGTGGAAATAATCTTGGGATTCGACCTGTCTTTTATCTCCTTCAGATGTTCAGTTGAGCCAACTTTTAATACATCTTTCTTCAAAGGAAGAGTGCTGAATCATCAGGTATTTCATAACTTCAAGCACTTCTTAGAGAAAGTAAAAGTTTATTTATTTTTATTCATAAGTTTTATTAATACAATTTATATTAATCATCAAGTTTGTCTTTAATTTGTAATCTTAAAGTTGATTGTATTAACACACAAAGAATTTGAATAAGAAAAAATAGGCATATTTTTACTGTTATTCTAATTAATGATTGTACCTACCATTACATGTTATTATAAAAATGATAATCATAATTATTATTTTATATCAAATAAACATGATTTGCAGTTGAACTAGTTAACATGTCATCATTAATGCATCATTGATTGACGAGAGGGAGTGTTCAGCAAGGGTCATAGAATTTTTTTTAAAATTTTTTAAACAGATTCACAGTTTTCATATATATGGTACTAAGAAGGATTGTTTAAACATGGAGCTATATCTCCATGGTATACCAGAAAACTATATTGTGCACAGCTAAAACCACTATAAACTGCCAATTTCTTTAAGCTGATTTTGTCAGGTTCAGTCATTTTTCGATGGTTTGGGCCTTGGGCTGGGTTTAGTACTTCTTGTTTTGGGGAAAGATGAGCAACAATGAATGATGTATTGACAAATAAATGCAGAAATCTAATTTTTCTTCTAATTCTTCTTTGACCCCTACTGATCATAACTCTGATAATAAGATTAAGAATTGATGTAGAATGATGGCAGGTGAATGGCAGCAACTGATAACAATTTTTCTATCAAATTCCCTGTCGCACATCGGTTGTTTATTAGAACATCCATTAGATGAACAGCTTACAAATACTTGTTATCTTGATTCTTGAGAGAAAACTACATTAGTTGTCATATTTACGATTGAAATTTTGATAAGACATTGTGATCCACAAATATTAGATAATGATCCATAACTGACTTAGTCATCCATAAAAATACAATCCCTGTCACGGCTGAACTGTGACATACATTAGTTTCCAGGTAGAAAGCAAACAAAGAAACAGAACGGATGTCTGACTTGTTTTTGAAGAAGATACCCCTAATCCATGTTTTTCAGTCTCAACCAGTCTTCCAGTTGATTTACCAGTTCAATGAAAGGATTAATTCTGTATCATTAGTTAGCTACCAGTAGTTTTTGTGTCGGCTAGTTTGATCAAATATAGCTTTTGTAATGGGCATTATATTAGAGGATTGGGTTCTTTTGTGAAAGATAATACTTTCAGGAAGTCTGTGCAGCAGTGAGGAATCATTTGGAAAATCAGCTTTATAAGTTGATGTGCTCATTCAAATGCTCAGACATCACTGTATTGCTCTAGAAATGAAACAACATGTACAGTGTACCGGTAAGCAAAGAATCCAGTGAGGCTGGAAGAAGGGATTATATTAATTCATGAGAATGAGGAAGGAGATAAAGAGAGAAAGAGAGAGAGAGAGAGAGAGAGACTCATAATTAAGAGATGAAGCTGAATCAAAAGGACAGATAAAAAATTAAAATGGGTTTTGTTCAGATGTATGACATTTTTACAGGTTACATACTGTATGCTACACATCGTACCCCTGGCACAGCACGAATGATGTTAGAAAGATGTTAATCTACATTTACAGGTGTGATAAGTGGGTACCTGGTAGGATTCATCCCTTGGATGCACTGAGCAGGGAGCTAAAGCCAGGGTAGCAATTAGGGCTGAGACAAGTAGTCGAATGCTCGAATACTCGCACTGTTGACAACTTCTCGAGTACGATTTCTCGTACTCGAATATTCGGCCGCAAAAAAAGGCTGACGCTTAGCCGTGCTAGGGAGACCGCCGAACGCTGGCATGGTACCGTCTGTAAAAATGTTTCCTAGCTCAATCACTGTCAAACTCACAAATAAGAAACGGGGACTCGGAGGAAAATGGATCATTCTGCCATCTTTGGTTGTTATAACAGCATTGTTTACTGTTAATATTATTATTATCAAATCCGCACCTTCAACTGCAACTCAAAGTAAAACTGCATGAGTTTTTGGAGATGGACCTGGGATACTGCTCCCGTAGTATGGTGGTGGCAGCAACAAAAAATTAAAATTATTTTTTTTTTTTTTTTAAATTTAAAAAAACATGGCGTCTGAATATTGGAGTATTCGCTTGTAAGCCTGGGAGTGTACTCGGGTACCTCATTAAACGGTTGTGCACAGCCTTAGTAGCAATATCCTAAGTCTAGTGGAAGCACATAGAGACATCATATAATGTGATGTGTGCTGTACTTGAATGATGTAGATATATTTGGGGAGTTTTGTATTCATTGTTGTGCTGTTTATGACAAAGTATGGTAGTAGATTGACATTAAAATAATCTTAACTTCAGAATTAATTTTCTTGACAAATGTTTAAATGAGCCTGTCTGAAAGCTGTATCCTCATGTTGGGTAATACACAAACATTTGTATTTAATAGCTCCATGTTTATGCGCACAAGGCCTGCCAATTTCATTTGTACTGCACAAATATAATCTTTTTTTTCTTTACAAAAATCAAGAGCATAATATCTTTTTGAGTAAGTCTAGTAGGTTGAACTTCTTGACTAATCATGCATTTATTAGTCTACCGTATTGAATGGAATCAGTATGGATAAAAGAAGATATTTCATAACATCAGTTGGATCATTACACATGAAAGCAGTCATCAACTTTCTTTGTTCACTTGTTTGTTTGTGTGTACTCTGTTATGACTGAGTTACTCCCCGGAAAACAAGTGCATGGAAAAAAGATTGTATGGATTGATCATTTCTTATCAGTCTATTTATAATAAACCTGGTAACATTTAAGATTGATATATGAAAAATTGAGTATAACACTTTGTTCATGGAAAATTATTTAAAGAGATTTGATGTAGGCTGTACTTAATATGAATTACCGGGGGGGGGGGGGGGGGGGGGGNNNGGGGGGGGGGGGGGGGACGCATTATCTATTTAAACTTAGAAAGTTTATTCAAACAAGAGTCAATTATAAGGAATAGGGTGAGAATGGCTTAGGATCAATTCCCATTTAACAGAGCCTTTAAAAAGAAGAGATAATCCCAACTTTAGACCTTTCTCCCTTCCGACTTTAAATAAGTATAGAGATAATGCTGTTTATCTCAGTGCGCTAAGCACTAAATCTACGTAATGAACGGCTTTTCGCAAACTCCTTTGAAGTGTTTTACGACAGCATTTTACAGCAAAAGTACACAGAGGACGGAATTATTTTTCTCTGTGCTTGTTTGACTTTTGATTAATGATATTTGCGTAGTGAAATTGGACTTGCTAGTGCAAAATTAGTCTGTTGTGCGCAGTCATTGGTACATGAAGTCAAGTTCGTGTCAAGTTCTTTCCATTTTGTTTCACTAATTGTGTGTGTCACTCGATTATTACGGAGGTGTATCAGTCAGATATGGTGATTTACATGGGAAGACTGATCTTTTTAAAAGGCAGGGTAGGCACTTAAAACAAAATGTCTCAAAATGAAAGTATCTCTAATTCAGATACATACTGGTATATGGAAAGATGTTGATTATGTACCAGTAACCATTTCACTGAATTCTAGGAAAATTATTAACAATTTGTAGATGAGCACCGTCTGTCTGCTTGCTTGCTTTGGTCAACTTTGTTTAGATATTGTCTTGTAGAGTTCCTCTCCCTTCTAACAGACAAAAGGACGTAAACTGTGATGACAGCCTGTTTTATTTGACAGGATGTGGTAATGTACAAATTGGTCCATGTTTTTGGTTTGTCTCTGTTCATCGACTGCGTGGAGGCCTTTATTTGGTCAGATTATGGCTTGTTATAGGTGTTACCTTATTTACGGAACTGGACAGAACATCTAAGTATAATTGACAAGCTGCAAGGAAATAATTCCATTTTTGTGGTGCTACCTGTTTGTTTGAGGAGGTGTGAGTTAACAGGATGTTGTATTCATCCAATATCCTTGTTATTATTTGTCTCATATTTTTCATGGCACCTTTTGTTAAACCTATGCTTTTGAAATTTGTGTGTTTTGATTATTCAAGCATTGTCGGACAAAATCACACAAATAACGATTGGCACACAGCACAGCCCAAATCCTGAAATTCTGTTCCTTGCGCCAACCCCTTCCGAGCTTTGGCTACTGTTAAAGTTAAGATTCTTTTGATAAGACAGTGCCAAACATGAAGGTTACTTGTACTTTGTGGTTAGGAGCCCAAGAGGAAGGGTCAGTAATAGAATGAAAGAAAAAAGGCTTGACAAAAGAAACCTGTTCCCTGTATGCCTTCTTATACTGAGGTCGGAAGAATAGAGATGGTAAACCCTTTGGCACGTACTTAACCCTTCCTCAAACTTCAAAGGAGCGGATGAAACTTAGGTGAGATAATCAGCTTGGGTATATCCTCAAGTGTCTCTTTATTGTAAGACATTGTGATGGTTTTCCTTGGCTTGGCTCAGCTTTCCTGAAAACACCACAGTGAGTCATCGTTGGACCTGGCTCTCTTTAAAAGGTGTGGCTTTCTGAAGTAGAACTGAATATGAAATGGGGAAAGGGCGTATAGGAAAGATGACATTATTTTTCTAGTCTTGATATGCCCCACTTACCCAATGTCTACCATGGAGTGCTTTTCCTATTGCTTTCTTCCTCCACCAATGTTGTTGTGCTGAATTTGTCTCATTACCGGGATCCCAATTGGATGGTACAATGTATAGAATGCATTTGAAGGACCTACATGTTAATGGTGTATTTTTAAGTTTCTTCAAGTCATATGCCTCTGTATTACAGTGAAAAAAATACCGGGGGCTCAGGGCGAATTTGCCCCCGAAATGCCCAAAAGAGCCCCCGAAAATCAGAAAAGAGCCCCCATAAAATTGCATAGAGTTCAATGCAAAATAAATTTTAGAGTGTTATTTTTATGCAGGCAAGCTTGAAAAGTAGCCCCCGAAAAATAAATATTAATTTTTTCCCTGCTGTATTAACATCATAGTGACAAATATTGGGAGACAGACATTGAGACAGAGAGAAATACAGCCTTCTCTGTTCAGATAAAGGAAGAAGAAGAAACTGTGAACAAGGTTTGGGGGAAATTATCTCAACAGGGAATAATTTTCCTGGTATCGCATCGCAATTTGCTATGCATTTTTGCATGACTGCTATACAAAATATCTTTTGTGTAGCAGTTTTCTTCCATATAAATGTACAGAATTTAATTTGAAATATTTATCCATCAGCTGAAATTGCTAATCAAAAAATTTGAGGAAAATTATTCCCTGCTCAAAATGTTATCAACTTACAGTATGGTCAATTTTCATTCAGGACCAAACCTATAGACCAGTAAAGAGAGCAGTGTATAGAGGAATACCCACATCTCTTTCTGCATCTTGTGTTACTCCTTAGTTATCTCTCATCAAATCATCTTACGCTTCCTTCATCCCTTGCTTCCAACCCAATACCCCTCCGCTACGTCTGGTATTTTAAGTGGAGCACATCATGTGTGCTGATTGAAAGTCCATGTTGAATCCCTTCATCTCTGTCTAGGGCAGAGCATCTTCTAGCTTCCTCACTGAGTTTGGGAAGTTTGAAATGTCTTATTTATTTCTTCAGATGAACTTACAGTATGGTGTTGACAGAATCGATGCATGGCCAGGCAGAATATCTGGGAAACTTACCCATGCGATCATACCATAGCAATTGTAATGCCATGGACTTGGGATTGGGAAGTTCACATAGGAACACACTGTAGAACTTGTGTACACAATTGCGGTATTATTGATTTGGTAGGAAAATCTGGAGCTTGGAAAGAATATACATCTACCAGTACTCTACTAATTTTACATATTTCTTAACTTGAATATACACTGCTAGCTTTAAAAAAAGTTTTCTTGGAGAGGCTGTGTACAACAGCCTGACCTTGTATGATCCTAATGTCTACAATTATTCCTACAATGGTCCCACATTGGTCCTACAAGTGTAAAGATTCCACCTTCAATATTAATGAACTTTGATTAACATTTTCTTTGAAGAAATATAATATTAAAGTCATTGCATGGGTGAATTAATTCTCAAAAGGCTGTGTGTACATGACATACTTCCGGCATTAAGTTTGTACAAAGATGTTTTGATCATTTGGTGTTCGACAAGGTAAAATCAATATTTGATTATCAAGAGGGGAGGTTATGAAAGAATAGAATATCGCAGGGCAGCTTATTTGCTCTCTATTCCTATCAGAAATGAAGTTCTTAAAAGATTTTCTTTTTGCTTCCGTTGTTGACAAAATGTGCTACAGTCATGCTTGAAGTTTAATTGATAATGCATAGTATTTACCCACTTCCTCTTTCCAATGATTTCATTTTCTCCAGATTACATTTGAGCAAGATCATGGATGGAAAACGTATTCAACCCGGACATGAAGAGGTGATGACAGGGCTTTGATTTGAGGAAAACCACAGTGTTCAAGATGGGTCCAAGAATACGCAAGAAGATACTCATCCTGGGGAGCTCCATACTCTTCACTATATTCACTGTCCAGCTAACAGGTTTGAACAGTCTGACGGATGATGAGGATTCTCTCAACAATGCCTTGCCCAGTACCAATGGAAAATTCAGAACTTTTGATCCCAGCAAGGGAGACCGTAAAAGAAACCTGCTCCATGCAGGGAAACAAGGGAAGGAAGAGCTTGAAATTGACAGCAAAGACACTCGAAGAACCTTACAAGATATTAGAACAGCAGATGAAATCAAAGGACACCCGAGGTTACATGCAGGGGATGAGACTGCCCTGAATCAAGATGGAGTGCAAGGGATGAAGAATGTTACAGTTGTCATGACAACAAGACTCCAATTTGAGAATCTATTTCCATCACTGCTGGAAGAGGAGAGGTGTCCGTTGTGCTACGGGACCACAAATTGTGACCAGATCTACGCTGGTAACATCTCCTTCCACGTTGGAAGCGTGAATCTGAGTGAGCCTCATGTAATCAAAGGCACCTGGGGAGATAGGAGGATTGTGGGCAAGAGGCTCGTCTCCAGAGAGGTGTTTGAAAGATTGGAGAAGATCATATGTAACCAGTCTCGGTTGGATCCGAAGAGGTCATGTGAGGTCAATGCTGCAGCTACCAACAGCTGGATGTCCAAGAGCTCTGCGCTTAACAGGGTACACAAACTTCATCAAGAAGTTTATGAAAGTCAGCTTATTGCAATCAGGTTGGTATAATTGGTCATTTGAATTCCCTCTTTTTGAAAATCAATTTTATTGAACAACTACCCTATAATAGAAATTAGTATCTAAGAAGAGGAAAATGGTATTCAGTTAAAAATTGTCAGTGTGCCAGTTTGCAGAGATCTGAACATGATCTGCACCAGAAATTTCAGGAGAAAGAGCATGTTTTTGATAGGTGCCACCACAGGTGAAGATTCTCTTGACTTAGAATCAGGCATGACAATTTTCCGAGTATACACGGATTTCCGCTTTTTCCTACAATCCTAGATTTTTTTTTTTCTCATGAAAGTAATCTGCACATAATACACATTAAACACATTTGATGGTATTGATAAAAATGTGTATTCAGAGCCTGTTTTGGGGTATGACATATGTTATATAGAATCATCTTAATCCAGATTCTCATTGAATATGAGGTTAAATATCTCACAACAAAATGCACTAGATTGTAGAATTCTGAACCCCAAATTTGAAAAATTTCCCTACCGTGGAAGGGGGGATACCCCCCTCCCACACCCTCCCTCGCTTTGGTTTGCGAAAGTTTTTCAGTGTTTTGTATGAACAGCACTTTTCATGCCTGTAGAATATATGGATTTTTTTTCGACAGTGTTCAGACTCGAGACCTAAAAAAAGATTGAAATTTGAAAGTTTTTCAGTAATGATTTTTGTTCAAAATCCAGGAATCTTCCTCTTTGAATTTACACCTTACATTTTCAATCATTAATTTCTGTTAATATAGACAGTGATAGGAATTCGTATTTTGATTGAACTCTGCAAGCTATTGTACTATTATGGGGCATGCTATGGTAGAGTAATATTTCCATTAAAAAAACTATGGGTATGCATGATGTTTTGTGTTGATATTGAAGATGGGCTTTGAATCCTTTGATTATAATTAATGATCCATTTCATTAGATTTCTGTCATCATAATGTTTTTTTGTGCATGGAAAGCAAGTTGTCATTTTCCATCTCATCACAGCATACAAGAACTGTTTATGAGAAGAACTAAGGGGCTTGTTTCACAAGATGGACTGAATAGATATAATCTTGATAGTTCATTATTTAGCCTCTGGCAGTAATACGTCACTCTGTCTCTCTGTGTGATTTATACAGTAAGCAAAGGAATCTTACAATTCAGTTGAAATTACACAAAATGAGTGGTATGATTGTGTTTTCATACATCCCCGCAATAAAACATATATGTACAGGTGTACCTACTCATCTGGAACATAAGCAAATGTGAACTAAATTAATGCATGTAGATGTACCGTATATGGGGCCTACAGTATGTATAAGTGCAAGCAAAAAAAGTGTGTGCGGTGAGCTGTCGTAAAGAACATATCGCCAATGATTTATACATGTATTAACCGCCATGCCATTTTTCAGGCTAAATTGTAAACAGAATCTGAGCTCAAATTGCCAACTGCATGTACCACAGATGTACATTTGAAGAAAAAAAAACTGAATGCTCACTAAGCAGAAACATTACTGAAGTTAGAAGCTTAAAAAATTTTCATGAAGGGGACTGGTTGCGTTAATATGGGTAACTTCTTTGGTATATTTTGAGTTCCAGTTTAATGCCATTCTTGTGGTGTAGCCAGTTTCAGGAGCCACTTTTAATATGAGGTCGGCTATTTCTTGTTCCTGATCAGCTTTTATACTAGGCTTAATATAGACTTGTTTGTGGTTTCACCATACTTCAGTGGGACCCATGCTTAGAAATCTCTTTCAAAAATCATTACATCGATACAATCAGAATTCAGCATATGAAATACTCCTATTGTATTATCATAGAGAGACCCATCTGTAAAGTGTCAGAATTTATTGAAAAAATATACTTTAAAAATGAACAGCCTTTGTTTTGTACCTAAATGGGGATTTCAGTGTGGGCAGGCATGGTAACCATCTATTTTTCTAGTAAGAGAAAAGATGGCCCTATATGGATGAAAATTCATACTCATAGGTCCATAAATCTTTGTATATATATTTTTGTATGAATTACTGCATTTAAAAGAAATGAAAATGATAAAGTTTAATGTGCAAAGTGATTTCTACTTGCCTATCTCCAATGGGCTATAAGTTACGCCGGACTGTGAAGATGCCAATTTCCCTGTAGGTCCTACATGTAACTAAAGAAGATGTTTTCTTTGTTGTTGAACAGATGTTCAATATTTATGTAGCTATACTCCTTAATCCCTTGAAGGCCATTGCTGTCTATGGGATACAGGTCCTCCAACTAGTTATCATTAGATCCTACCTTCACAGACCATTACCTCATGGTTTAAAATGCTAATTGTTTTAATGTCAGTTTTGGAACGCTTGGAAGGAAACCTCAAAATGCATCAAGTTTTGAAACAACATCAAAAGTCAGGGAGTGGGGATAGACTGGGGACAAAAAAACTTTATTCCCCAAACTAAAGTTCTGCGTCTGAGCAAAAAAAAATCTTCTCCATTTCATTCTTTCTTAGATCTACATTTTTGTAACTGTATGTCTTTTTTCTTGCTGTAAATCAATATTCTTGTACTAAAAAGTCTATGAGAACATAGTGCATGTACTACTGAACAAAGTACCATCTTAGAAAGCCGCTGCCAGGTCCTGTTTACCTAAGTAGGACCCTTTCCCACGGGGCCCTCCTTTAAGTGGTCCAAGTCCCCCTTCAATAGGCCCGTTGACCCCAATTTGGATGGGTTAAACCACACAGGTTATTGTCGGCCAATTAGGACCTGTCATTCATGTACCAAAAAAATGGAAATTTTGGTGCAGTAGGTCCTAAGAATAGGTCTGTTTTCAATTTAAGAGAATTGGAGTTAAAAGAGGTGTTAAGAAGCTTTCTAAAAGAAAGAAACTTAGTCAAAAGGATTATTGATGATTTGAGTCCCATTTTATGCTAAGCACCATTTATCCCCAAAGATACATGTAGATATTGTTTGGGGAAATGGCTAACTAATGCAATTGCAGTGGTAATAAACTACATGTAGTTAAAGGGCAATCCAATTCTTGTCATTAGTTCATTTGAAGAAAAAAAAAGAAAAGATCAGACAAACAGAATGGCGAAAGTTTGAAATAGATCACCAATGTAGTCTGCCTCTTTGACTTTTCTGCTTTCTTTTAGAGTTGTTTGCTATTAATGTTGGATTTAATATATATCTACAATTATTAGATTTCATCAGCTCAGGATGCATCATCTCTCAATTTAGCTCTCATCTCTTTATTCATTTTTGTTGACTTTTTCCAGTCCTTAGCTCTGTATAGGTCCATGTATATGTCTGTATCTTGTTGTTACCCCCCCCCCCCTCTCTCTCTATCTCTCTGTCTGTCTGTCTATCTGTCTATCTTATCTTTCTGTCAGACTCTCTCTCTCTCTCTCTCTCTTTCTCTCTCTTTCTCCCTCTCTGGTTGCGTTTATCTAGGAAATTTTTGGCTAGAATCAGGTTTCTCAAACGTCTTTCTGGCAAATTTAGTTGTAGATAAACGCAAAGCCTTTTTCAAACGTCTTTAGATATGCCCATATCTAAAGACGCAAAAAGGTGCGTTTTAAATGTGACATACAGCCAGAATCACGTTTCTGAGAGGTAGATAAACGCAAAGCTGTTTTGTACCTCACATACAAATCAGACCTCCCACGGTTAATTTCCGGTTCGGAGGCTATTGCGCGCCATGTGCTGTGTACAAGCATGTGTGTGTAGTTGACCTCAAACAAACTGTCTGCTTCCCGGGTCAAACGGCGCTGAGCAGCTGCGAAGAGACAAGGCCTTTATCGTGAATCGTGAAGTGTAGATAAACACAACATCCCGTGAATCACGATCGTATAGTGGGGTTTGATAGTGGGGTTCGATAGTGGGGTTCGATATGTACATATCTAGCGGCAAGCCTAGATAAACGCGCCCTCTGTCTTTTCTGTCTCTTTCTGTCTTTTCTGTCTCTCTCTGTCTGTCTCTTTCTTTCTGTCTGTCTGTCTCTGTCTGTCTGTCTGTCTCTCTCTCTCTCTCTCTCTCTCATATTACATCATACCTGCAAAGTCATACATTATCCCTTCAACAACTCATTTGGTACCTTAACCATTGAGAGTTAAATATTCCAGACATGTACCGGTAGCTTACAGTAATTTCTGAGAACCTACGTGTAAAAACCTGTGAAGGCAAAAGTAAATAACAGATAATAACATAATTGTAGGAGACATGTAGACACGTTTTGTGATAGGACTGCTCTGGAAGTTTTAGGGAGACAATGAGAAGATAGAATGGAGGACAAATAATGCTTCATTCAGCTAATGCAAGTAATACCCTTTAATATGAAATGAGTAATTGTCAAGAATTTCTTGGTATTAAAGTAGGTTTATTGTGTACTGAACCCCAGATCATGACCTGGATAATCTGAAAATTTGATAACATTTGATGGAATTTACTATTATATACTGAACTAACACTAGAATATGTTTTACTTCAAAGTTAAAACCCAATCCATACTCAGGACACCTTTTTATTTTAGTTATAGTTTGTGAGAAATTTAAAGTGCGTTGTATTCCATCACCCTAAATGGATATGGAATGTACTTATCTTGACCTAAAATCATTTGTTGATATCATAAACCATCCCATGCAGTGCAACTTTCCAAGTAATATATGCAGCAATCTGCTCAGATTTTAGGAGTTAGCAAGCATATAATTGCCACCCATGGTGCCAGTACTTGAAAGTAATCTATTGATGACCCATTCACAGGGATGATAATCAGATGGAAAACGAGGATGCAGTATAGACCTATCATTATAATGATAGATCGCCGCGGTTCATGTATAATGACTGTCTGGGTGAACATCCCAAGGTCACATGTATTTGGTATATCAACATTTATGTCAGATGCCTGAATTTTCATTGCATTATTTGGACTTTTATTGTGCACTTACAGCTATCTTGAACCATTCAGGGAGAGATAAAGGGTGCCACTTGAAAATTTATTGGCAACACACAAACACATTCTTTCTCAGCAGATCACAATTCATTATTTACATTGGCATAGTAAGAGGCTTTAAGAGAGAGAGATACGAATTTGATAAAATATATTTATGATATTATATACAAGGCTGGACAAAAAANGCTTTATATTGTATAAATGTTATGCCCTGAAGGATTATGATAAAGTATTATAAATAGACTGATGAATGATACCACTTTGATTGATATGATGTTATTGTCTGTACTGTTATTGCAAAAACAGACAAAACATGTCTGTGAAAAAGAGTGTTTTTAGGTCAAAATGTGGTATGACTTGAGCAGCAATGGTACATGTAGGTAGCAGAAAAATAGAAAAAACAATGGAAAAATGAAAAGAAGGAAACGTTGATGAGGATTCACAGTGAGGGGAAGGAAGTTTGCTCAGTCACATTGTCTAGTTTGGACCTTTTATTTGCAGAATTGCATGCCAAGTTTATTATGACCAAGATTGCTTGAACCTATTTTTTTTAAAGGTTTCCTGGACATGTGTGTGATTTGGACAAGATTTTAAATGCAGAAAACCTAGCAAAGTTTGTCCATGTTGTTGAAAATGGCTAGTCTGCAATATGAGAGGTATTTGACAGTGCATGGTGATCATTATTACAAGATAGGAGAGTTCATTTGATATTAACCTAAACTTTCTATGTAACATACATATATATATCATTTGATGTCTAGTCAAAAGAAAATTTTATTGAGTGAACAAAATGCTGCTGAGATGACCTACAGTTTGTATGTATCACAAAATGATAGACCATGGAGATATAAGAAGAGATGGATAGACTGAATCAGTAGAAAATCCTGCTCCAGCAATATGTTTGGCACTCTCTTGTAGCCATGCCATTACATGCACTCGCTTCAAAGCACTTTGTTCAGGATTTGAAGAGTCATTGAGCCATTTTACATGCAGCTCCCTGGAAAAGAGGTAGACATATTTATTCAATATTGCTCATTTATGACAATGACACATCAATTTTTTTGGCAAAGTTTTGATTTATTAATAATGGAAGGATGAGCACAGTGCGTTATAACTTTTGGGAAGCAATTACTTGAGTTGGCATTGATTCACAGAGAGGAGTATATATTGCATATGTATCATGGACGTGTATCTTAGGGCAGTTTGGTTGAGAGGGGGAGGGGTAAATCACTTCCCTGGATGTTCATGAACTCATACTCCCTAGACCTCAGTCCATCTCCATTGGGTTTGCTCATTTTGAATTTGTGTGTGGTTTTGTGGTCTATGACTGGTGATAAGTGAAGTTATGACAGGTAAAGCCTACTATGGTTTCTCTCAGG
>BEXV01000113.1:341103-356404 GCA_003118195.1 Hemicentrotus pulcherrimus
CCCCCCCCCCCCCCCCCAAGATTTCCTCTTTTCTCCTGATTTTTCTCCTTGACATGTATGCATTGGCTTTGGGAGGCATGATCGACTTCCCCAATTCATACCCTATGTCAGTGATGGAGAATGGTTTACAGCCATAAACTGTATGAAATGTGTTTGCTCTGTACATGTAGGTAAAAGAAACAAGGAGGCCTATATACATGGAATCTCATGCTATCTCTGTGTATCTGTTACAGAGACTGGTAAACTTGAAATCATGGCGTGAAGGTCATGGTAATTTTAATATTTCACTACAACCATTCATTTTTGTCTTTTCATATTTTTTAAAGAAGAGTAATATCAATCAATTCTTGATGCGTTATGGGCATTGACTCGAAACGCCAGTCTGTTGGCATTATCAATCATTCAGATAGGATGCCTTTGGAGCATGTCTTTCACTTTAATCTTTGAAATTACTGCAAGCTTTTAGGTGATCCATTTCAGACCTTGATGCCAATTTGACAGCGATGAAAATGGACAAAAACCACACAAACAAGAAAATTGGTGAATTTTTATCAAATCCTGAAGCTGTTGTTGAGAAAAGTCAATGCAGTCTATAAATTGATGCCCTATATCTTTAAGGGATTCTGACCTTAGCAATGATTGAATGGAAAGAATTCAATTCAATATCATGATAATAAACAGCATCTGACAACAATGTTGGTTGAATGCTTGATTAATTGACTAGCTTATCATCGAGACTGAATTATTCAACCATGAGCACATCCAATATACAAATATATCTAGCTGGGAATATACCACTCCCCCAAAATATGTATGAGAATTGATCCTCATGATTCGTGAATGAGATTGTTGACTGAATGGGTCTATTGAGGAGTTGTGTTAATTCCCCCTGTGGCATTATATGCGGAGATCAATCTCCATATCCAAATACATGTACATGATTTCTGCACAATAGTCGTGTCCACACAGGAAGAAGAGTTTTAAATTAAGGCACCACGTTTGGACCACAGCTAAGGACGTAGTCTATATGCATTAAAACTCAATAGGCCTGTTTTCATCAGACCGAAGTTGCAAAATAACCTGCTATATTTTCAGACTCGGGATATTTTCCACAGCTCAAAATTGCGTCTTCACCAGACCAATTCACTCATCACAAACTAGCTCAGATGGGCGCACATTTGCAAGCTATTTTGTATTACAGGTATATTAGCCTGCTAATTGCAATGCGGGCTGATGAATATGCAAATTAGCCTTGCTTAGCTGGCCAATTTGAGTTGGGGCTAGTTAAAATAGCGGGTTATTTTGCAACTTCAGTCTGATGGAAACAGGCCTAATGTTGTCATTCCTGTTCTGTTTTTATTGGTCACTCAGTTCCCTAATATCATGCCTTTATGATTTGTATAGCAAACACTTATCCTATCTCTAAGGTATCAAGAAAATTCTTTAAAACATTACAATCAAAGACTTAGTACAGTATGTAACCAAATGAACTACATAAGGCCCTTGATTTCAATTTGCCAAAGTATAGTTTTTTAACCGCATATATTTTCACAAGTCGAAACAACACAAACAGTTCCGTTAAAAAAGCTTGTACCGGTAACTGATAGACCATTAATGTTTTATAAATTCAGTAGATATATCATGTAGTCCTTCATGTACATTATCCAGACGTGAGCATGCTCACATGTAAAATAAATATTGAGTGATTATATGACACAGACAGAAAAAGAAAGACTTTAATAGCTTTTATCCTTGAGGACATTTGAACTCAGTGCTGCTCTAATATTGACATAATTCTGCAAATGTTTTTTTCCTCGAGCATACAGTCTCCATGAGTAATCAAGAGTCAGACAAATCGTAAAGAGGCGTGATGTCGAGAGTGTGTGAACAAGACTTGTGATTAGCAAATAACGAAGATCCTTTTGGAGTGCCGGCCCATTTGAAAGGATTGTTGTTGCGGCCCGGATTCCTCTGTTTGTATCCCTAGGTAATGTGTCTGCCAGGGCAATGACCCATGCTATTCTGGATCAGATATGCAGAACGTGAGTCATTTTCTTGCAAATTAAGCCTTCTTGTAACACAAAAAAATGACTACTCCTCCCCTTAATGAAATGAGATATGAATATGAGTGAATTATCTTAGGTTTTAGTTAGTGATATTTCTTTCCTGTTCTTTTCTATTATGTTTCTAAACCTGACTTATTCCCACAAGTTTGTCAAGACTTGATGTTGGAAAACAGGCATCCAAAGCTGGTTCATCGCAATATCATATTCACACAATTTGATGCCCAATTAGCTATCATGACCACAATCCATTATCTTTATCATACAGGTTGATCAATCTATTTTCATATAATGCTTGCCTTACTTCTCATTTTTATAAAATAGTTTAGTGGTTAGTTGCTTATTGAAATCAATAAACCATCCTAATGTTATTCTTCCTCATTGGGTTATAACAGAAAGCTACTCAGCTCCCTCACAGCATTTAGTTGATATTCATGAATGAGGGCACTTTAATATAATACTTTTGAATGAAAGCTAGAAGATTAAAGCAAGATACAGCTAATTTGTAGCTTTTCAGAGTTTAGAAATCCCTTGTGATCTAAAAATTGTGATACATGTAGAATAATGTAATTGGGTTGGTCTTGCCAAAGGAAGCACCAAGTACTATTCAAATTAATTCCATGGAACTTTCCTCTAGCCCTGCCTAGCATTCTTAAAATGTTGATAATCTGTGACTCTTTCTATGCATAATTGAGTTGTTTGAGATCTTTTGAGTCTTCACTGAAATTATCAGACACAAATTACATTCATAGACAAGAACAAATTTCCTTTGGCCTTGCCATGGTTTTGTTGAATAAATGATAGTTATTCTGACAGGATTAAAATCTGTATCTTTGGCAGCGAGATGTAAAGAACTTGATGGAAAAATCAAAATTCACAGATTAGTGAGTCCTTTGAAAAGCCAAGAATTTCAATACATTGGGGCTTCAATCTATCCAGTGATATGACCACTTAGCTTTTGTTCTGTCTCTGTCTGTCTGTTTCTCTCTATAATGGTATTATGAAAACCTTTCATTTGATCTACAGGGATATAAAAATATGTAACTCTGGCTTCAAGCCCATACAGAAACTGTATACAAAAAATGTAACACATAGTTAACAAAATGCAGTGGAATGCAATTCATTCTTTTAGGTATTACACCTTTATATATGAATGAAAACCGTAATATGACTGTATTACAAACTGTCAAATGTGATTGATACCTTTCTTTTCATCATTATTTCAATGCAACCCTTAAAAGGATTAACATCCACAAAGTGCTGAAAAGGATCACCTGCATATTAATTTTCTTTTAACCTGAGTTTTTGAGAAGTGTATGACGAGTATTAGGACCTTTATACATTCAAGCTTATGGGAAAATTTTGCCTATAGTTAGTCAAGATATTGTAACACTTGTTAAGACAGAATCTTTGGTTATTATTTTTGAAGTGTTAGAAGTGGTACTAATTATTCTGTACAATTTTTTTAGTCCAGATCATAAAATTGCAATCTTTGACTGAACTTGCAGTTTAAAAATAAAATAGAATAATTGGTTTAACCCAAAGTTACATTAATTTTATGCCCAGAATTAATCAGTTTAAAATCAACTTGTAGGTTTCGTGATAAATCTAGAATGAAATACAATGGGTAAATCTTTGTAGTTGTACTATTCAGAAAAGTTATGACAGAAATATAGCAAATAAATTTAAAATATTGTCCTTTTGTTGTGGTTCCCCTGACTCTCTGCAAGAGGAGCAGAAGATTGCCTTTAAAAATGTGAAGGGCATTGTCCCATTAACTAGAGTATCTTTCATGCATCTATTGTTAGATACTTTGATTAATTTTTTGAATCTTTTCTCCACAGAGTGGTAATCTATCTGTCCAACACTTCTACTATAAGTTATTATAAAAATTGGTTAACCAATTCTGACAGTATGTACTCTGTTTAAGATGTTCAGATTATTATGACAATTGTTTGTCTACTGTTTCATTGCAACCTTGCATCATTATTAGAAGTGTCCTTCCACAACACTTAACATATCTTATTCTATAAGCTTGGTAATCAGATCACAGGATAATAACACAATATGAGCAGTTAATCTTTAATAAGCTGTCCCTTCCGATTTAATTCAGCCCTTTATTTGTCTTAAATCTCCTGGAACCGTTGAGAAAATGTTACCTTCTAAACTATTTAATACTATAATGGTTGCCGTAGATTTGCTATAAAAATCTTTATGACTGTCCTCCATGTTCAATAAAAACTGATGTTTTGAAAGCATGTGAGATTTTCTTCTCCTTCATGTTTAATGGTTGCTTTTAACAGTTATTGCCTGTTAGGGTTTGAGAAATTGAGAATTATAACCAGATTGTGGTCAAATTTTAAGTATTATGTAAGCTTGCCACAAGGTTAAGTATTTCAGAAAAGCCTTGTGAATGATTACATTATTACACAAACATCAATAACATTCATATGTTATTAATTGATATATATCAATTAATAACAGGTAATGGTACTTAGTAGGGTTGCATTGTAGGAAGTCCCCTAGTTAGAGAACTGTGATTAAAATATCTCACATAATCACATGGAAAATATACTAAAATATTGAAGGTCAGATGCAGTTTTATGCTTCATAGTTGCTCAATTTTCATTATTTTCAATGGAATTTGAACACGTTTGTGAAAATTACATTGGGTTTTAGAAATACTCTCTTTTCGTTTTGATACAATCAAACACAAAACACTGAGTGTAGGCTAGATGTAAGTTCTGTTTGAAAGACAAATGTAAATACCTATTAGTTGGAGGGATTGTATAAGGGATATATCACCAATTTAAGCTGAATTATCACTCATAGTAGATGTTTTGAAAAATAGATGAAATTCCAAAGAGAAAAGGAAACTTAGAGAATGAATTGACCTTTGAATTGTGCTCATGAATCTCTAATTTTAGCGAACTGTTAAACAATCCCTGTGACTTCTTGGAACTCTTATGGGAAATTCAATTATAATTTTTTTGAAAATTAGGATGACTAACTAGTGCTGACAAGAAAACAAGTTTACAGGCCTGTTACACCATGTACATCACGTATCATCCAATGCCCATCCTAACTCAGTTGTGTGCAGTTTACATTCTACTGTGGTCAATGGTATTTTGATACCTTGGATGTTAAAGACTCCATTGACATAAACTGACTTCCCAGTGTTTTAGTTCATTAGAGGATAGTAAATGTAAAAATTACATAACACTGATCACTGATCATAAAATCAACTCCTGAGCTGCTTAGGTTTGGTAACAGTTAAGTAAAATCTTTGGAAAAAAAAAAGTTGAGGTAAACATTTCCTAGCACTGTAGCTCCATTCAAGTATACAATGCAATACAATACAACTGTATTTTCTGTGAATGTATATTAGATTTAAAAGACAATTGAAACCATTTGCCCTAGAGTGCAAGTCATGAAAACATAACTAAATCTTTGATTTGGTTTTCATGACATCAGTTACCATCAGCACAGCATGAGAAAGGAAAAGAAGGAAACATATCCTCACCTTCTCAAGCAAAAAGAGAGGGATCTTTCATCTGCAATCAGCAACATTATCCATGTAATTGTCCAATCGTGAAATGTGATCTGCAGAATCATTTCCGCTGTTTGCTGTTTTCTTGGGGAAAGAGCATGAAAAGAGCAAGCAATAAAAAATGAGTATTGTATGAGAAGTGATGATGGATATTAGGGGTTGGGTAGGAACTGGATTGAACTTGAAGATTTGATTAGTTTATCAAAAGTACTCCAGGGTTTGGTGTAAATTATGGTAATATATGCATATCTTGCAGTTTGTGTTCTTAACTTCTCATATTCCTTTTTCAAAGTAACAACAGCTGGTCATTTTTCTAACAGCCCTTCATAAAGCTCTGTTGACTCCCTAGTAGTGACTCATCGTTAGGATTGGTCTGCAAGCAATCAAGAAAATTGTTGAGGAGTTTTTACATAAATTCACATGAGGCTTGGGCAAGCAACAATACTGTCACAAGATTGCAGTCATTTTGAGTTGCCTTGACAACCAAACATGAGAAGGGGAACAAGGGGAAGGGGCTTTGGCTATTATGAATATAGTCTTTGGATTTACTTTTTGAATTCTGTATACTTTATACTCTCTGTACTCTGTACTCAGAGTATTGTATAATTGAAAAGTGCTTCAAGTATTATGCCTTGCAGATTTACCCATGAATGTTTCAAAATAATAGTTCTTCATATGCATTATAGACATGAATTTTTGGATAGTATATATGTAAGACCTTTATGTAGAGCTGCATGTTCCCATTAGGATTAAATGATATGGAAATGCTTGACACTACCATGACTACAGGGTTGTTATTGCTACACTCATTGGATGAAATGATCATTCTTTACTCCAAGTGCTCACTCTCAATTCCACTGGAGAGTATTCGAACCAGATACCATTTATCATGCAGGCACATTGTATTCTTATCACAGTTATGACACTGGTATCCTACTAAGTATCCATCCTGCACCTGGATGGAGAGAGGCTAAAACAAGTTCCTGCCAGGGCTGGAACCTTAAACCTTTTCAATGTCATTCAATTTCAATTTGTTTTAAGTATTGGTGAATAACAGCTGAGATTGTGACATGGGGCATGCATGTATTATTCTTATATTCTCTGAAATCATCTGTGCTCGATATTCAACTAAACTAAACCTAACTCTACTGGGTATCCCTACGTCAAGTAGCATTTCCCTGACTTGTCTAGTTATTGATAGGCAATATGGCTCCTCAAGACTTTTCTGCTTTTTAAATTCCATGTTTTACTCATTGCTTTGCATAAGATCTAGAACACAGATAAGCTTTCAAAAGTAGGCTAATAATTTGATGTCCGATGGGAACAGAGTAAAACCCCCACTTTAGTTTAGCAGATTAGCACTCTTGTATATTCGTGTAGGCTTTTCAAACATGATTGTGAGACACACACGTTCTGAGTACATTATGAATAGCATAGAAACCATTGAATGCTCTTTCTGTGGGTTCAGAGTTTAGCAAGGATAGGATTTGCTTAGAATCCCAAGACAAAACGCTTTCTCCACCTCGAGGAAATAGTCATGCTTGCTGTTTCCTCCTAAGGGGAAATGGATGCAGTACTACTAGGGAAGTTTTACACCTTTACTTTGCAGGGTTTCGGCCAAGGAATAATGCATTCATTCTGTCTTTTCGATTTTGATCACTCCTTTATTTACTTTAGCTAAAATACTTTCTTGTGCCCTTAAATCTCTAACTGTTGAGTCACACCAAGGATAGTCATCTCTTTCTCCTGTGAATCCTTTTCTGTTTTGTTTTTTGTTTTTGTTTACCTTGACAAAAATGTTTTCTGTTTCGCTCTCTAGTGCATGTTTAATAGAAATTGATAGAATAAGAACGTAATCTTTATGCATTTTTATGTGATGATGATAGTGACGATGACAGTTCCTTGTAAAGTACCAATGTCCACCTCTGAGGGGAGCTCATGGGGTTTGCTCTACACACATTCAACATTCTTGGTAAGTGTTTCAAATTAAAGATAAACTTGAGTTCTGGTAAAAAAAGAAAATTAATTCTCACAGAATCCAACGAAACTTACACTGATTGTTCAAGATTACAAATAAATGTCATGTGCCAAACAATTTTGGAAGAAAATGTATACTGGCTGAGTAATGAGCATAGAGAGTTAAGGAAATCAGGGTAGTACCAACCCCCGACACCATGTGTGTTGTCCCACATACATCTTTCTGTGTAAGTGATTGTTACTTTACCAAGACCCTGCAAAATATATGATGATTTTGATGACTCCAGGACCTTGCATTACACACCATTACTTACATGCTATATGATCAACTTTTCTGATCCAATCCACACCTTTTCTTTCACAATGCAATCACATTACCAGAACTCAAGTTTATCTTTAAGATTATATTTCATTTGTCTTTGTTGGCATAAGAATTATTCTTGAGATTATGTCCTGGCTGGTAACAGCTACACTTTTCTCAATTTCTTTCTCTTCCCTTTTCCCTTCTTTTATTAGAATTCTGCCTTTCACCCTCCCCCCCTCTCTCTCTCTCCCCCTCTTTTGGTTTCTCTTTCTTTCTCTCTCTCTCTCTCCACTCTCTCACCCCCCTCTCTCTCTATATATATATATATATGCTGAGAGCTATTCCCATCCTCCCCACCTCACTTGATCACTCCCCTCTTTTCTATTCCCATCACTTTCGTAGTAAGTCCATCCTTGTTTCCCCTTCCCTACCCCATGCATCTACCTCATGGGAATGTTATCTTGGACTGTATCCATCATACCATGATCAGGTCACTGACTGTGTTGACAGAAACATACAGATATATGGAATTCATTTCTTATAAGATTTACACATTTTAACTGGTATACTGCTACCTGCAATAATGATTTAAAGAAACAGATACAGTTTGTATGGCAAAAATGCATTTCAAATGTCATATAGTATCTTTTTAGTATCTGGCCTTCCTTTCATGATCACACAATATCATTATATATTAGGTTCTCTAATGTGAAAATAATTGCCCTAAAAAAAACCTCTGGACACTGAAGTTGAGCATAAAATGTGATACAGTTGAGATATAAATGGATGAGCATGTCATTTAGTGATTCCCATGGGTGATTGTCAAAATAACCTTTTCCCTGTCATATATTGTATTGGATCCCAGGGACAAAGAGATGTTATACAAGCCAGGAGTGACCAACTTGTTTTTCTTATATCCTAAAAAGTCTATTCATTTTATTTCCATTATGTGACCTCCTCCAATGCCACAGTCTTTCCTTTCTTTCTCTGAAAGTGATGATAATATCCCCTTCTACTGAATGCATCTTTTATCAGTTACAAGGAAAGCCATAATTATCATCCAGGCTTCTATGAAGATGTCTTGAATTACGAGGATGTACCATTTGATTCGCCGATGACAAGTATGGGGTAAACTCCAATTTTTTTTCCAGTTAATGAATTATCCATTGTACAAAATAATTCTAGTGATGTTCACATTCCCCCTCCTTACTTATCCCCTCTTCCTTTAATAATTACCCCATCGGTTCTGAACTTCCTGTAAAAATAGTTCATTGTCTCATCGCATTGAAGTCAGTCAAATTCCTCTATCCCCTGTCTCAGCTCATTTCTTGCTTTCAATCTGATGCTCCTATTTTACAATTTGGCACTAACTAGGAATCGGCTCTTTGACAAAGTATTTTAATGATTTAAAAAATACACATTCTTCTATCAATAATTATGTATTTTTGATGAGTATAGCTTTTTTGAAATGAGTAATAATTTCAGTCTACCGAAAAAACCGAGCCAAAGTAGCGTTTTGTCAGTCAAAAATAGTGTTCTGTCAGTCATTTCTAGGTCATTACTCAATCCATTCCAATAACAATTCTTAACTTGTAATACCCTGGCCTTACTCACCAGCCACTAAGGTCAGGCTGTTTATATGTTAGGACAGAATACAAAACTTATATTAGATATGAAAATAACTAGTTCTGTTCTGCGCCAGGCAAAGACAGATTGAATATCCGTTCAGGGACCAGGTTCGTATGATACAGGTGTGGGCATTTAGTAATTTAAATGCTATCATTGAGTCATTATAGAGTCTAATAGCTGACATCTAGCTTGGCCTGATGAGTGATATATGTGTAATAAGGACACTTATATCTTGATGAATTTGTAAAACATGAAGATAATTGAGGAATCTCTGTCTCATCCTTACTATCCTAAACACCCATTCTGATGCTCAACCAAGTCCAAATCATGTCAAAGTGTACCAATAACCTGAAAAATATTTTGTTGATTGGTAGAATGTATAAAAAAAACTTCCCCTGGCACTATAGGTAAATGGTTAATGAGTATGAAGAAAACAAAGGATAACATTATTTTATAGCCCCTGTTCTATGGGAGAGTATGTACATGTACATGTTCATAAAGTAGTCTACTCAACAAGATGTTTTGCAGTATACTGTAAGTGTATCTTAACTGCAATATCTCTTTGTAGGAGAAATATTTATATAACATCAAGAGCAAAATATGTTTTGGTGATTGGTACACGTTAACCTAGTTTGACAAGCAAATGATTTCAGTATTTGAGCAAGTAAAGTGTAAAACTAAGAGCAAACCCTTTGTTGGCTTATTCAGACATGAAAATTATTTTTTTTTGCCCCTTAGATGGAGTTTGTCATTATCATTCATATAAAGTAACCACCACCCCTCCCCTCCCCTAATCCTTCCCACTGTAGGACTTACACACAACATAAAAAGGTACTTTTACCAAGGAGGTACTGTAAGATTTCTTCTTGGTTTTGTAAGTGATTTGACAAAGTTACTAAGGAAGAAGTTTGTTGCACCTATGGACATTGCCCTGAATTCAGAAACCGTGAAGCGGATTCAGCAGGGTTTGAAATGAGAAGATGTTGATGGGTAGTAAATGACCTGAAATTGGTTCCTGATTCAGAATTGTGCCAAAAGCGTATTTGCTGTTCGGACCAGGGTTCTAACCAAGTGTGTTTCATGCAATATATCATACAAGCTATACAAGAATCTTCTACCAAACACAAATAAACTGTACATCCACCACCCAACTCAAAAGAATGCAGAGAGCCCTTATAGTTATGTTCCATTTAATTGTGTCAGAGATGCAACTTCCATTTGCATAAATAAAAAGTTAAATTTCAAAATGGAATATCATGGCAAATTTTTAATTCAACTTTTAAGAATTTAGATTTAAAGAAAAAAGAGGAGGCAACTAAGTACACGATTAATCAACTTTGAAGAAAATTGTTTTTGAACAAAAAGTACAGATCACTACTGAAACTTTGAAATGTTTAGGAAATTTCCAGAAAGTTTGGAGTGCTGCCACAAAATAAGACCTGATGTCATTATTGAGCAGGTGGTATCCACTACATAAGTATGATGACACTGTAAATTGAATGATGTAAACAGTTGCAAACAAATAGACATATTCAGCTTGTAATTATTTTGGTTACCCCCAAAGGTACATAAATTAGGGGAGAATTGGTGAAATGGATTCATTATTCCAAAAAAAAAAAGGCTCAGTTCATAGAAAATCTTGGATGTTTAATAGATTTTTTATTTTTTTACCTGGCAATGATCACTATTTGTTTTTATTTTTCATGCTACAATTTTGTTACCGACATTCTTCATAATCTTAAAAAGATTGTTGATAGATTGAAGGTAAGAAATGAGAAGTGAAGTAGCTCAACATTGACATTAATAGAGAAAAAACAATAAATGAATGAAAGATAGATGACTTCAAAGACTGATGCCAATTTTTAGCCTTGGATTTGGGAAGTATTTTCTTCTATGGTGTTTGCTTGGTGGAACTGTGACACTGCTCTAATAATAAAAGTTTTATGCACTTGGACACCCTTTACTTCCAGTCAAACAAACTTTTTTTCACTGACTTAAAAAAAGAGAGCACCCCCCCCCCCTAAAAAAAAGGGAATTCAACAACACATCTAAAGGTTGAAAGAGACCTATTGGTAGAGCATTCTAGCATAAGATTGATTCTACCAGTATTCTGACTAGGCTATTGTGCATTTGATGAATGGTTAAGCTTGGTCCCACCCCCTATTTTCGAGGTCTGTTCAAGGTTTCTGAATGTTTGGTTTGCTAAGTTTGTAGGTCAGATTTCTTTTCATGACTCAAGTTCACTTCTCTCCCTGTCAATATCCTTTTGTTGTCAAAAGGATGCAGAAAGCTTGTGAAAATGAGTTTGTGTATCTTGTTCCGTCTCCCTGTAAATGAAATTGTGGTAAAGAGTACATGATTCATGTGAATGTGCAATAGACAAGCCCCTATTACACTATCCATGAAGTATGTTATAGCTTTAGTTTGAAGTTGAATAGACAGAGATGAAAATGGTGGCAACTTCGGCAGAAAAGAGAAATCTACTCTGCATGTGAATTGTTCTTCGTTTTTCGAGAGGCCTCAATTATTTTGTAAAATCAAACACAAAGATATAAGTAGGTCTCTGCCTAAGTTTGTAGAGGGTTGGGAAAAGTGAACTTGTGAACTCTTTCATACCTGTCAATATTTGATAAGTGTATTGCTCCATATTTCTCACAGGCCTTCTCATTGAAAAGGGACTAACATGGTAGTCTAAATAAGAGGTGGTATTGCTGTGTACATTGTCACTGTTTAGAGGTCAGCTCGATATCTAAAGGCTATCCTATAGAAATCCCATTTTGTTTTGGTGTATGTGCTTTGAAGTTTGAATAAAGATTTCTTTTGAAGTTTTTTCCCTAGTATCTTTCAATACCTCCTGATTATTCACATGTCATTGATAGGTGGTGCAATCATACTCCCGTGGATACATTTTATCTGATGTATTCTAGTTTCTTCATCTTTTTTACTCTCTTTTTCCTTCTTCCATTATTTCTTTCGTTCTTTTTCTTTTTTTCCCTTTTAGTGACCTAGAACTGATGATGACTATAGATTAGTGTTTAAGTCATTTCAGTTCCTATTCTAAATACGGGGATTTAAGAATGGTGGTATATATGGGCACTGTAAGTCATTCTATTTTGTTATACTGTAGGCCTATATTTCCATGCACTGATTGAAATAAAAAATGAAGTAATTTCCTGTTTACATGTACCTTCCGGCTCTAGGTATAAGGAAAATACTCTTTGCTTTTGAAGAATAAAAAAGCTTAACTATATTGACTGGAGAGAAAGATCCTCTCAATTTGGCGTTTAACGTTTTTATTCTTTATATTTGACAGTGCGACTACCTGTGCAAGTCCAGATTTCTTTGATGAGTTGAAGCAACTGTATAGAGTGAGTAGATGGGGAACAGGGAGCGCATCAACAGAGATGGCCATTCTTGCTACAACCATGGCTCTCAATCCAGAACCAGCTTTACTTAAGGTATGATGATGATGCAGATGGTGATGATGATGACGATGATGATGATGATGATGATGATGATGATGATGATGATGATGATGATGATGTTGAAGATGATGATGATAACGATGATGATGATGATGATGATGATGATGATGATGATGATGATGATGATGATGGTGATGGTGATGATGATGCAGTGAACTTGAGACAGAGTGAGAAATGCTCCCAAATGCTGGATGGCACATGAAAATTTATACAGATTCAGCCTTGTAAATGAATTAAAAACTTAGCGATTTCTGGACTTTACCACCGGCCTAAAGTCATTGAGGATGTTCAAGCATGAAGGGAGAGATGTATAGAGGAGAAATAGACGGAGAGAGAGAGAGAGAGAGAGATATTTATTTGTAATCTTGAACATTCAGTGTAAGTTTCGTTTGATTCTGTGAAAATTAATTTTCTTTTTTTACCAGTACTGGAGTTTCTCTGATATACACCAATAACTTGGTGTAATTCATTATTTTCTTATTTTGCAGGTGAGATTTTTAGGCACACTGGTTTTGGAAAATCTAATTCTAATTACAATATATCTTTAGTAGATGTAAAGATATTATTCCTTTTTTTTACTTTGCTCAGTTTTTCAGGAACATTCCATCCCTCCGACCTTACTTCATCGAGTACCTAGGAGAATGTGGCCGTGTGATCTTGACTGAACCTAGCAGCACACCTCTCAGCAACTACCTCAAAGCATCATGGAAAGACAGGGTTGACATCTCTCTCAAGATCCTCAAAATGATCGAAGACTTTCATGACTCCAGTGACAAGTGGCTTGTATTACTCCTAGACTTTGGTTACGAAAACTTTGTCATGACCTCCGAAGGGCAGCTGAAGGTCGTGAACCTTGGTGGTATGGTGATCGTCGATAAGGATCAGACCTCCACAAGTGAGTCCGATTTTCTTTTTATTAGCAAGAGTTTGATGCCAGTGGCAGATTATCATATTAAAACTACTGGGAAACTAACCAAAGCCATCAATGATATTGCTGTTTAAATTCATTATTAAAAAAACACAATTAGTAAATCATATACAATGAAGAAAAAAAAACACTAAAATTTTTTTTTCTGGATTGACAATTTGTATTTATTTCCATACCCTTGGATGCTTCTCTTTTTGCAGGCTATTTCAGACCTTATATCTTTAAACATATTGAATTTTGGCCTGTTTACTTACATTGACCTGAATTATATTTTAAAAATCCATATACCGGTACAAGTACGACCTAGAATTTATAGCTTTTAATTTACATATTACCAAACAAATCTTCTAGTATACCCAATTTCTAAATCATGTTATACACTGTGTACATTTAACATCAATAAGAAAGGTTTAACCCGGTTAATAATCAACCATCTTCAATCAGAAGTGACACAATCTTTGTTTACTTCTGAAACACAGAGGAAGAAGAAGAAGGCCAACATTTTGCTTAGACCATGAAAACAGTACTCTTTGTTTACTGTATAGCAAGATAACACCAGTTCAACTAATATTGAAAGAATGGACCGGGATTGGTTTCATTAGAGGAGATAACACTCCAGGAATGGGATGAACAGAGATGATCTTATTTAGTTTGTCTGATAAGATGTCAATGATCCCTTCAAATCCTTGATTAGAGGACAATCTTGCTACTCAAAGATTCATTTGAAATTTGAAACAGTAAACTATTCAATTTTTTGTTTTAAACTACCCATGAAATGGTTTAATACTTGAAAATAATGTAGGAAAGATATTGAATTCAATTACAGGCATATTCTTATGACAAAAAATTAGGGGTAGTCTAATTTAAAACACAGTTTCTTATTAGGTCACTCATAGATCTCCAGCCCTTATTCACAAGTAAGCTTTTAATAGTCTATAATAGTTTAGAAAAATGTAATGTTCACATTTTCAAGGTTCATGTTTAGGATGGATCAACAAAACAAAGAACATCAGTTTAAGGTACCCATTAATCTCTCACTCTGAATTAAAAGTCATGATATGCTACAGTTGTACTTGTAGCACATTTCGATATGAAATGATTTGGCATACTTTCTTTTGGAGCCCGTACCAGTGAAGGACATTAACTGTATGGCTGTAGAAGCTTGGAGTGGATCTTATCACTCCAATGTTTATTTCAGATCCATTATGTCCATTAGCGCTCTGAATGCAAACACAGCAAGGTGACATTACTAGAAAAGAAAACTATCATAGGGAGATAAGCTCATTTTATGACAATGAGTTCTTCTAGACACATTAATTTAATTAGTTAAATATAAGTTTCCCTTAACCCCTCCCCCCCCCCCCC
>BEXV01000113.1:356428-372519 GCA_003118195.1 Hemicentrotus pulcherrimus
GTAACTATATCATGGTCAGTCATCATGGGTTTGTAAAATGGTTTTGGGAGTGGAATCCCTTTCATAAATCAGTTTTAAATATATTTCAGTTTTGACATTGACAGCAATGTAATTTGTTGACTCGATTCCATCACACAAATATGATTGTCTTTACATGAGAGGTCATATGTATGTAGTTTTACCTGTTACCACTCCCCAAGAGCAAACTGGATTTACCCCCAACATAAGAAGGGTTCCAGGTATACGAAAGTCGAGGCGAGGTACTTTATGATCGCTTAAAGATTTCTGACACAACTTAAGAACACAAGGGAGTAACACCTCTGTTCTATGAATCCTGTGACATGCGTTCTTGGAGGGACCCTGGTAATGTGTCACTGACTAAAGTTCTAATTTGTCTTGTTTTGACCCTGTCTCTTGGCATTAAGGCTTCGATACACCTGGATAGGATTCAGAGAAGGACACACCTTCAATCTGTGACTCAGATTCCCGTGGGAACGGACCAACAGTGTTCCAGCATATTTCATATTTCTCATGTCCCTCTGTGTGTCATAACTCATAAACCCAGTTGTAATAAGTTAACACTTTAAAGGAAACATTACCTTGTATTCACTTACAAGTAGGACTTAATATATTAGAGACAGTCCTAACATGCAACTAAAAAATGAATGAGAAAACTTTAATCTTTTTCTTCTTCTTCTTCTTTGTTGTGGTTGTTGTTGTTGTTGTTGTAATGGTCATGGTCTATATTCAAGATTCCTAATTTTTAAAGCCTCTCTTGATCACAAGCATAACATTATTTCCATTCATACAAACATAATTCTCCCTCTACCTTTGTCACTCTAGTTTTTTGAAAATTTCTGGTAAATCTAACACTTTTATTACATATCAGTTTTCCCCACACAACAGTGTATCTATCTTACCAAATGCTTGAAGCGGTCTAACAAATCTCTTCAGTGCTTTTCCTCTAAATGTGTAAATGCCTGAAGTTGGCATGTGGTAACCATATTTCTAAGGTAGCCGGAAATTCAAGTACAATCCCTGAGCCTTGATGGCATCCAAGGGACCAATTGAAGTTTGAGAATTAAAGCAAGGTCTTGATTGAAGGCTAAGCAGCTGTATCTAATGAAGTGTTTACGCTGTAAGTAATTTGTAACATGAACACTAGGGCACGCGGGATAAATAAAAGGTCACACAAAATTTAGTTAGTATGTAACCAAGTGTTTGTAAAAAAAAAAAGCTGGACAGGTATTGGAACTTTCTGAAAATGCCTTGATAACTTGTCACCTGCTAATCAAGACAGTATTGCAGGGGTTGGTTAGAGATAGATTGAGGAAGGGGGGGGGGACTTCCTTTGAAACTTTAGCGTAACTGTATTTCTACTCATATTGCACCTACATGAAACCAACAGATCTTGTTTTTGTCTCTTGTATATGCTTGCTGTTTGGTCTTCCTTTACCACTCTCACACCACTAAGCAAGTTTGATTGTTTAAATGCAGCTATGAACATTCAGTGAAGATATTTCTAACATCTTTTTTTTTAATATAAATCTAGCAGTCTTTGAAAACGGGATTACACAAGCTACTAAGCAGTTCTTCTCACTATCACACTCTGTAGGTCACCTTTATTTCACCCCTTCAAATAAGCCCAATTCTAACTCTTCTAGGGCGTTTCAAGCACCTTCTGTAGGTAGCTGTGCTGTCATTGGTTCAAATCATAATCTAACACTGGCCCTAGGGATTTTTTTTATAGAATAGAAAGGAGTTTGATATATATGGAAAACGTCTAGTTCTTTAGGCTAGTAGCAAAATAAAATCAAAACATGTTTTCAAAGCTTCAGTCTCACACACAAAGAATGGTTTTTACAAACGTAATCTCAGCTCGTCATCTGTTAGTAATAGCTCGAGCATACAGATGGACTGTATTGATAGAAGTGTTTGTTACATGTGTACTGACAAATGACTTCATTTATTCACTTTTTGTGTGTTGTTGTAAGATCTGAAAGTTGGATATATTTGGATATATTTTCTTCCGGAATCATGAAGTTGTTATTTTTCAGTATAACCAGTGAAGCAATCAGCAGTTAGTTACTGTTGTTATTTGCCGAAATGATACAGAAGTATAGAAGGATTTGTTTTATTTCTAATCAATTTGACTTTGGTCTTATAAATAATGTAGTTACACAAGTATTGCTGTAATGCAGGCCACTCAGTGTTTCATGTTTTACCTTCTTCCTTTAAAGGGAGTGGATATCTTTGTATCAAATTCTAAAAAAAGTATTGAATTTTACACATGCTGCAATCATAATTATAAACCTTTAGGTCAGTCAGGAATCCAATAACTTTTACAAGCCGATCGCCTGTCTGATTATCAAGATATTTATGTGCGGAAGAGGTTGATCATCGTGGAAGAACAATAAGAATATAAGTTAATCTGTTGTCACACAAAGAAAGCCCTCGTTTGCTCTCTTCGTGTGACAACAGATTAACTTATATCCTTAAGATATTTATGATTGGAATTCGAAATTTCAAAAACCGTTTTTCCCAACGGTTTTTATAACGCTATAGTCTAATGGGGAAAATGAGTGTGGTAAAACCGGTCACTCAAAGATTTATACTTTTTGAGGCACATGATGACCATTTTGAAGCATAATTTTTTAGGGCTTCAATATTACACCATATCACAGACACTGATAGCCCGTAGGGCCATGCATCTCAGATTTGTTAAACAATGCCTTTAAGTGTCCTAGAAGATTCCCAATTTGTTTGTAGATATAGCCTGCATCTGATAGAACTGAGTTCACTGTAAAACCAGTCAACGTTATTCTTTTCAATTTAAAAATCTCTTCTAATGAAAGCTTTAGAGTAAAAAGAAAAGGATAAGATCAGCTATTTGGAGAGAGGAGAGATCAATGCAGTGGTGATAAGAAATGCTCCAAGAAATCTCACTTAACAGAGGCCATTTTCAGAGAGTGTTTGATGTTGATCCCATAGTGAGGTACAGGAAGGTAAAAGTAAAACAGGGAATATATTCGATTGTAAATCCTGGCAAAGTATCACCATGAGATTGAATCCCCAGCTAGTGATCTATCTTCAGGGTTAGTTAGGTGTTACCTACCCCAGCTGCTATAAGTCTGCCTGCTTATAATTGGAGACTCATGGAAAGTGCTATTGGACTTGACTGGTTTATAGGGGGTATCAAGTGCAAGGGAGCACTCAGGAAAACAACTACTTGACCTGTAAAACTCAAAGGTAACATTTTAGAGGTAAACATTTGCACCTTATTACCATTTTGCCTGTATATCTTATTAAGGTAATATTAATATCAATAGTTTCTTTGGGTTCTTTGGGTGGTTTGGACAGTATACAGATATGGCTTTCATATCTTCTTCTTTTTCAATACATTTGTCTCTATGTTTTGTTCAAGCTCTTATTTGTAGATAGAAATCTGTAAGGAGAAGAGAGGTGTGATTCATATTAACATTAACCAGATTATGATTGCTTCAATCACTTCAACATCAGCTAGCTAGTGCAGGACACTTCAAGGACAGTTAAAACTGTCAAAAAAGAGAAGAAACTAGAATGAAATAGGTAATCATCTTACTAATCACTGTTTTGAGTATTTGATTCTTAGAATGGTGTCTTCCTCGCTATGACGGCCCCAATAAGGAGAGCTCATTTCCTGTAGGAAAATTGGGTCATAGCAACCTGTCCATTTGGTCAGCGACATGACTTGATATCAGACTAAACAAAGCTGTCTGTTTTGATCCGTAGACATAGATCTACTAGATCTAGGCTAAAAACAAACCATCATAATGTCATTTAGAACATGGGCTCCATAAACTTCCTGTCATTTGCATGGAAAGAGTTTTTTTTTTGGACAGTATTGATATTATTGACAGTTACTGGATCTAATGTCCCACTATCCCAGTTTTATGGAGTGTAACATTACTAGTAGAGGTTCAGAGGTTTTTGTTTAAATAGGTGATTACAAGTAATGGGCTATTTGTAACGGGTGAATGAAATAATTTGTAACGAGGCNGGGGGGGACTCTCTGGAAATAGCATCTTATTAAATTTGATTACATTACGAAAATGGTCTATTCATTTCTCACTACTTTGGCCCTAGGAGAAGTGTATTCGGATGTGAGGAGATTGAATGATAAGCTTACGTCACTGGTAATTTAGAAAAAAGTCAAATCATGTGCTACAGGTCATGAACCATATTTAACTCATGTTGTTTATGGAACTAAGGCTTAATCTCAATTAAAAGTCCATGATAATGTGCGAGCAGAATGCACATAAATTTATCAATATACTGTACGTGTAGCTGATGGTATTTAAAGCCACATATATCAATGTTTCCTGTCAGTATAAATATCGTACTAACATGCAGGCATATTTTAAAGCCTCCTATGGCTGATGTTCCATATTGATTAGAAGAGGGCTTACTGTAAAGAGAACAAATCAATTATTTTGCCGAGAAATATTTAAAGTTTTTTATCCAGCGAGGTCCTCTCTTTCATGATGCATTTCCTGTCGTTATAATGCATGCTATAATGCATGCTATTTAGTGATTACTTCTCTCTCACAAGGGAAATCTTCTTGCAAGATGTTTTCCCGACTGAAACTGAAATGTCTAGGATACCGGTATGATTTGAGCCAAATTTGTGTGTATGAAGATTCAACTATATTAAGTTGGAGGACTCGCCTTGTGGGCACAACCTCGCACAAGGGAAGTCATTGAGCTCATGGAGATGTCAGAGTTTAATTACTTTATCAGCGTGCTGATTAAAAAGACACACTTTCTTACTTTAAATCAATCATCAGCCGTTCATGTTCAAAGAAGGGTTTTCTTTATTTCATATGATGATACAGCTATTGAGAAGTATGCTCTCAAAGGACAGACTTAAAAATATGTCATCCCTCAGCATGCAATGCCTTCAAGTTTTAGACTTCATATCTCTCTCTCTCTCTCTCTCCCTCTGTTTGATTTAATTTTTCAGAATGATGTAGTACTCCCCTATGCAGGGATATAAATTACTTGTCAAAGAAATGAGTGCTAGATGTGTGAATTATGCCAAATCATCATCAATATTGTAAATCTAGTTGCAGTCAATCCGCGTTGGATAATATGAGCCAGAGAAGTTAATCTTGTTTTCATCCACACTCTGTGACTCATGAACATTGCTGTTTGGATGTGATACAAGTCATTAATGATGTTATAAACTGTTTCTTTCATTTCATTTCTCATTTCCAATCCTGTTTCATGTTTTCTTTGTCATCACGTTGAAACCCCTCCTCCAGTTACATGCCCCCTCCAACTCTCTCTCTCTCTCTCTCTCTCTCTCTCTCTCGACATGTTCTACTCTCCATATTTCTGCCCTCAAATTTGATATATATTTTTGCTAATTCTCTGTCTCTCTTTCTCTCTCTTTCTCTCTGAATTGGGACATGTTTCCCTCTCCATATTTCTGTCCTCAAATTTAATATATATTTTGTCTAATTCTCTGTCTCTCTGTCTCTCTCTCTCTCTCTCTCTCTCTCTCCCTCTCTCTCTGAATTGGGACATGTTTCCCTCTCCATACTTCTGTCCATGAATGTGTAATGCATTTTGTCTATAACATTACTGTAACCTATCACATTTCTCTTGATGGTGAGGCCAAACGTCTTTACTATACTTGAACTTGAGGAAGGAAATTAATAGACTTTGAATCAAAAGCTGATCACTATGGCAATGAATGTTATGAGTGGGCTGGTTTAATATTTATACAGATATGTCAGGGCTGGAAAATACATTCATCAATCTACACTCAGAGTCCTCAGACACAGTTTTGTTGTGGTTTTTAGTTCAGGTTTTGTTCAAAATCTTAATCAGAATGATCAAAACTAGACATCAATCTTTCCCAGAAAGAATTAAAGGTCCTTGAGAGAGAGAAAAACAATTGACGAGGTGCATGAGCGTAGAATCTTATGGAAGATTAAGGTTCACTGTAGCATCTAAATAATTTCCTTTTACTATACTTGCTTCACATTTCCATCTGTCTTCATTTCATTTCTGTCTGTTTATTATATGTCTCTCTCTCTGTCTGTCTCTTTGTCTGGGTGTCTCTCTTCTCTTTTCTCACCCTCAATTACTCTCTCGTCCTCTTTCTGACAAGATGATATGGAATATTACAAGCATTTTAACTTCTATAAACTGACAGACATCATTTGTTATTAATGTACTTTCAGAAATATCGATATATGATTGATCATGTGGATTTATTCCCTCTATTGAATGAGTAAATATCATTCAAGCAAAAATGAATACTATAGTGGTGCTTGGCAATGCTCCTCAGGCTTTTCATATTGCCTGGACTAGCCTCTGTGTCCTTATTAAACTTTCAGTCAGATGTTAGCATAATTTCAAAAGAAAAAGATGAATAAGGGGCTTGATTGCTAGAAGAGAGATGAAGAGAGTGAATGTAAGTTGTTGGTTGGGGTAAAAGATAGTTCTATATGATGTGATGTGAATTTAATCTGGTGGCAAGGACATGTATTAATCACCATGTCAGTAGTAATGACAGACTGAAGAGGTTGGATGATGTATTACTGAACATTTGTTGAGCTGGATAATGAGGTAATGATGGGTTGTCGTGGCTGCACTATACATCTAGGTGTATACAGATGAGTAGTTCTTAATGTGGGATGGATTTACCAGATATAACTGTTACATCTTCTACCCTTCCACAACGAAATAAAATGTTATATAAATTTATAATGATGTCACTAAGGTTCAAGCTAAGTGCACAAAACTTATCTAAACTTTATTAGATTGTCCTTTTTCTAAATGAGTTTGTGAACATTTAGGTTATATTATATTATGTTGCATGAATTATGCTTATAGGTAAGGCCAATGACATTAAAAAAAAAAAAAAAAAAACAAGTTGTTCAGTTTTCACATGAATTATCGGTTCTGTATGAATTCGAGAGAAAGGCAGCAGGCTCAAATAATGCCACTGGTTGATTTAGTTTTCAAGTCAGCAAAATTCCTTTTGTTTATGATATTATTCATTTGACCCATCACCTTTTCTGCCCAAACACCTCGGATAAGAAAAAACAGTCAGAAATATGTCCCAAGGAAGTCATCAAAAAGTGGCAAAATATATCAAATTTTGTATCTTTAATATTTTTACTGATTTTCAGGATATTTTTCTCTTTTCAGCACCTGACATGAACCCGCATCTAAGCAACCGCACAGAGCTTTGTAACGAAGATTGCCTGAACACATTTGTGAAGCAGCTGCAGACGGAACCGGATACACATTGTAGAGAAGTCCCAAGACATGTGGAGCTCATGTATATGATGGCCTGCCATTCTCTACTCTCTGACCTCATGACAACTAAATATGAACGATTCTTCCAGCCTCTGGATACTCCCAGAAAACATCATCCAGGTTTGTGACTTCATCTTTCTTTAAGTTCAAAAATTAAATCTTTTACGGTAAACTTCTTTTTACTATGTACCTGTTCCGAAAAACTTTAAGCTATGACATATGAACACTACTCACAGGTTTGTAAAAATCTGTTGAGTTCATTGAAAATTCCTTTTTGAACAATATTAGTTTCCAACAAAATGGTATCATATGACAAAATGAATGTATTTTTTGTTAACAATAATTTCTCTGATAAAGAGAGTGAGGTTCCCAATAGTGCAATAATAAAAAGGTTCAAATCGAAGAATATTCTTTCTTTTGCAGAAATGTTCTAAATGTAATTGTTTTATCTCAGATTGGTGTCTGAAGTAAAAATTGATTTGAATGATTAGAACAACAATTAGGCCTATACGTAGATTTCTCCAAGTGTTATGTTTAAACATAAAATATACCCCAAACACTCCAAAACATTGCTACAGTTTGCCTTTAAGTTTAGTGGTTTTTGCGATGCAACATCCAAGTTCTTTCATCAAACAGATTATATGGACTGACAGAGTCAAAGTAGACCTAAGCTCGATGGCACAAAAATGCAATGCCAAGTGAAAATCTGAGTTCTCATTTCCTTTTCCTTTCTATTTCAGAGCATCCTAATGCAGTAATAGCTGGTTGTCATAAACACAATAGGTCATCTGGTTTACATTTGTCGATCTCAAAACAAAGCATGTGGCATTATCAAAAATGGCACATGCACTTTTGGTTCTCAAAAATAAGATTTTTGTAGGGTATTACTTGTAAACCAGTCATTCCTTCATTCTACAGGGGATGGTTTGGATAAAAAAGGACACCCACACAGGTTGACTTGTACAAGAGAAGACAAGGAAATGTGTGAAAAGATAGCATTAAAGACAAAAAATGTGAACTGTGTATGGGATTTGGGTAAGACCCTGAGGGGATGATCAGGTATGCAAGAGGATTCAATCTGGTGAACATGCTTATAGTCGTAGAAAGTTCAAAACGGGATACAAACAGATAGGCCTGTAGTTTGTATTAAGCTTATTTGCTTTTTCCAAAGCCATGTACCAAAGCCGTGTAAATTTTCTTCCCCAAGCTTATGAAACAAACTTAATTGGAGTATTCATTTTCAGTTAGATATATATATATATATATATATATATATATACTTCCCTACTACATTTTATCAGTAACACAAAACACATGCTTCTCTAGAGATACAAACTCGTCGCTAGAGAGTGGAGCTGGCTGTTAAGTTTTACACCTAATAATAAGCATTTCACACCATTGAGCCCAATTTGTGACATTCTAGGACATGACATTTCTAAAATTTACGTTTTCCCAAGTTGCAGTCTAACCAATGCATGAATTGAATACACATAAAAAAAACCCACAGAGAATTATAGTATAATGAAATGGTGAGATACAGAGACATAGAAAAAAATAGAGAGAGAGATATAAAAAGGAAGAGGGACAAAATATGAAATTAATGATCAAAGAGGTGGAGAAGAATATAAGAAAATAAGAAAGGATGTGCATGTAGTTTCATGTGCACACTATTCTTGTCATAGCTTTGAATTAAATCTAATTCAAAGTGAAAGAGACCCCCAGCATAGAGTTTTGTAGGTTATTTACCATACGGTGTCAGCGATATTGAAATAGGAGAATAATCCTTCTGTTGACAAGTATTTTCTAGAACATTTTAGCGCATGTTTTTAGAGACTTGAGATAATCTTACAGCTTTGACCTGATTCTTGTGATGGTATTAACCATTAATTCCTTGAAAGAATTTAATAACCCGGAGCAAAATGACTTTTAAAGTGTGTCTAACCGCATGTTACCATGGTAATACTTTTAAATGCCATCTGTCACTATGTCAAGAAATTCAGCTTTGAGGTAGAATTAAGTCCCTTTTCCTTACTGAATTCGTCTGTGGTTTTAGGGCACAGTCTTCATTTTACGTTTCCCTTTTGTCTGTAACTTTCTCCTCTTTTTCTTTCAAACTGCTAAAATTGTGTCATAAATCACTCTAAAGGAATCGCTTGTTACCATGCCAACTATTGTACAAAGTGTGCCATGCAAACATTACTCTTTTGAAGTGAAAGATTTAGAACCAATATAATTAAATAAGACCCTTTCTGTTAAGGTAATTTTTAAGCTATGTGCTACTTCTCATTTTCAAATAGAAATGAAAGTGGGTGATTTATGGATAAATATAATCTGAAAAATTGTTCGGATACACAAGTACAAAGGGGTTGGAGGGAGGGGATGTTTTTTTGTTTTTTTTTACCGGTAATTCATTTTTTGTCTTTGCCTTCACTCTTTGCACTGTGTGAAGAATGATAATTGTGATCAAAAGAAGGTATAGGCATATTTATTTACATTTTATTATTGATACTTGTTTCAACCATGGCTACAAACAATGTTATTTCACTACCCTATGAATATTGCTACAGAAACATTGCATCCTGAATTTGTGATTTTCAGTCCAACTGACTGCTTCAACTTCTATCGCTGCTCCTTCTATATAGTTCTCCATCTCCCACTTTCAGTGTTCCACTTGTGCTGGTCTAGCCCTTTCTTATTTTCCTTTACCCAGCATTTGAATCCTAGTTATCAGAAGTGTTATAACAATGGGGGAAATTATGTTTGTTCTTCCAAGTAATTTCTTGGTTCTTCTGAGATCCCAAAGTAGCTTTCAATGATGAACAGCAATACTTGTTGGGAAATCAAACATGGACAAGAAAGTAAGGAGGTCTTTATGAATCACTATTTGCAGGGAAATCAAGATATAATCTTTGCCTCCTGTTCTAAATAACAGTTTCTATTTCCTGTAGCAAATATTTAAGTGTTTGCGCGATAATGATTTTGTTTGTTCGTCATATTTCTTGAAGCAAATATCCCATCAAGAAGGGATGGACTTTGGGGTTAAAAGCCCTGGGGCAGGGCACCATAAATTTGATATTTTCTGCTGCATTTAAAATGAAATGAATTAATTTCCTTCTGGCTCTCACGGATGCAATAAAACAAGACTGGTTTCATGATTATTTTTTCATTGCCATTTCATTGAAGTCCGTTTTCATGCGCATTATTTCCCTCATCATATCAATATTCAAGTGAACAAAGAAGAAAATAAAGGATAAAATAAATTGCCATGTACAGAACCAACTTTGGTTCTGTGCACGCCCTTTTCTTTTTCTTACTTTTTTCTTTGCGAATGTAGCTGGTGTCAACTATAGTTAACTCAACATACAGTCTCTTTCTACTGATTGTGAGTTTTTACCCCGATTGAATAAATACAATACAATACAAAGTCGCTTTACCGTTTATTGAGAGTATTATAAAACTGCAATATCTCTTTGTATAGGAGTAATATCTGAAGCTCATATTTTGAATACGCTATAGGCAACATTGAACCCCTCACATCAAGAACAAAACATGTTTGGGTGATTGGTAAACACTCTGAGGTTATCTTGTTTCTGTGCGGGGTGTGAATACATATTGTGTTTCTGTGGCAACTCTTCGACCAGGCTGTCTACCCCAGAGTATCATAGAGAAGAGGCTGGTTACTTACATTGACGCCAATTGATTTATACCGTTGAGATATATTTCTCCCCATTTAGACAGCTATTTGTCATGTCAATGCCAGCTGGGTGTGAAAGTTCTCTTCATTTGTCATGTCATAAATCTGTGTATTCTTAGCCTTTACTAAGGCAAGTGAATCATTGACAGTTGATAAGGTGAACAGCACATTGGCCTCAGACCTCATTTATCATTCGCAAGCTTTTAGAAACTCTGTGTTGTAGCAGATAAGCCATGCACATTTGAGAATTCCATGAGATGTTTATTCTCTTCTTCAAGTAAAGAATTTTTCGAAAGAGACTGAATATATCAGTTATTCAATTGTTCAAGTAGATAAAAACAACTTGGTCCATGTTGGAGGCACTTTTGAATTTGATTGTTTTAGACCATTAGTTCATGTTTGTCAAAATCTGTAATAGTGAGAGAAATATAAACAGAACTTTGGCAATTATTCCAGACAAATGAATCAAATGAAGATGTACAACAGGCTTGAGGGTGACTCGAAAGAAAACAAAAATTGTAGAGAATAAATAAAATTCCATCAAATATGAGAAATTGATTTTTCATGTATCAAATTACAATCTCAATGTTACAGTCTACAATGTTACAGTCTCAATGTTAAAGATTGTTAGGGCAGAGTTTCAAACTTGTATCCAGACTGCTGTGCTCTGATCCTACCATAATGATAAGAAAACAAGTGAAAATCTGCTTCCATTTTCCTATTCCATCATCCTACACACAGCTGAGGATCAACATCTCATAATCCAGGATGGAGAACTTGAGATTTGGTCAAAATTGTGGATCACTCCTTAGATGATTGTGCATGAAATGTTAAATGGGACAAGGAAGGGTAGTATAGCGCAAGCTGCACTTGTTATGGTGTTGAGTAATGTGGATGAAGGCTAGGCTTAAAGGGGTTTGGTTTGGTTCTTACAAATGAAAGTAGCATCTTCATAATCCAACCAGCAGTACAAATACGTCGACATGATTTAACAAAGGAGAACAGATGAGATGCTTCAGTATAAAAAAATATTACAAAAATGTGCAAAAATCAACAATAAGTCCCCAACATAAAAGATGACAAAGATACACAGAATGTAATTTCATATTTCTTAAAACATTTAGATGAAGTTAGAGTTTATGTCATTGAACATCTGTTTGTCTGTTTTACATTTGATGACTTTTATTAATCATTTTTAAGGGCTACCTAATAGCTTAGTACTGGCTAAACGAGGGCCACTTTCATTTCTTTTTAATCCACAAACATCGTGATAGTTGAGACATCTCCCTTAGCCGGTCCCCTGCCAATAGTTGATTCAATCTGACCTCAAACTATTAAGAATTGATGGTGTGTAAATAAGGGCCAGTGAATTTAAGCACGTTCTGACCAGATGTTTCATGGTCAAGGATGATAGGCTGTGTACTCAGGTGTATACTTCCATCAAAGATTGATTAATTGTCCACTTCATGACATCAAATCAAAGATTGATTAATTGTCCACTTCATGACATCAAATTAGATGTTTGTTCGTTTTTTACGTAAAGGGATTGTAGTGAAAATAAAGAGTGGGGCTTATAAAGTGCTAGAGAAAGACAAAAAGAAACATTTCTCAAAATATATTTTGATAGAATGTGAAACTTTCATGACAATAAAGTTTCTATTGTCTCCTCAAAGAAAAGAAATCAATCTCATAAACATTTCAAGGTATGTATCCTCAAACAATAAATCTCTTTGATCAAAAAATCTAATTGAAACCATCCCTTCATCCTGAGACACCATTTCACCAGACACCAGAGAACATTTCCTTTCCATCTCTACTAAGAGATGAGTGATGTGTAAATCATGCAGGGATGATGATAATATTGATCATGCCCCATCCACGAAATTTAGTCTCCCTCATCTGGTTGCCATATCCTCCCCTCCCACCCCACCTGTAACATTCTATCTATAGTCCATAAATATATCCTTCCATCCCACTCCACCCCCCCCTAATAGTCTAGTCTACCTGGTTGCTTTATCCCCTACCCCACCCTTTCTGTCTGGTTCCTTTATGGTCTCACCACATCCCACCCCTAATAATCAATCTGATTCCCTTACCCCCCCTCCCCTCATCCCACCCCATCCCAAACCCACCCCAAACAATTGTTTCTTACTTCCCCTCACCCCACCCCACCCCAACCCTAACAATCATTTCTTACTTCCCCCTCATCCCTCCCTACCCCTAAGGATCTATCTGATTCTCATGTTCTCTCTCATCCCACTCCCAACCTCTCACAATCTCTCTTGGTTGCTGTTCTGCCATCTCACTCCACCCTCCTATATATCTGGTTCTTTTATTACACCACACCCCACCCCTAACAATCTATCTGGTTGCTGCATCCTCCTCATCTGAGAATAAGATGATTGATGCCACATTCAAGAGCTGAGTTTCACAACACCACTGGGATCTAAACATCAGCTCTAACCTTGAACTAGAAGAGGAAGTATTCACTGATTTAGGAATAATGCTGACTTATTTTGACAAGAATGAGATTTCCTTCAAAACCAACTTGATTTTCCTGAAATCCTTCCTATTCCTGTTCAGGTTCACTCGTTGGGCACAAGTTGGGGTGAACATATTTTTGACTTATATTATAGGGTATAAAATCTCTCCTGTCTTTGTCCATCTGCATAGTTTTTTGTATTGGTCTATGTTTGGAAGGTATAATGTCCATATTTCTGTCTTTAATTTTGTAGTTATTCCAATAAACTCACAGTCATTCTCCTACTTTGTTTTCATTGCGGCCATTTCTCGCACATTTCTCTGTTCCAGTCTGTCTATAGTGTGAGTCTGTCTGCCTGTATCTCTCTCTCTCTCTCTCTCTCTCTCTCTCTCTATTTATTTATCCCCATCTCATCTGCTCTATCTCTCTCTTTCTCTCTCTATTTATCTATCCCCCTTCTCCCCTGCTATCTCTCTCTCTCTATCTAATGCTCCACTTTTTTCGATTAGTTTTTTTTCTCTCTCATTTTCATTCTTGGCGGTAGTTTTTCCTGTCCATAAACCACATCAACAAATGGCTTCTCCATAAGTTGTTCATTGATGTAAAAGATAGTGCTTGATCCATTGAACAAAGAAATGTTTGTATCGCAGAAAGTTATTTGAAGTCTTTTATTAAATTATGTAAGTGGATAATGTGTAAATCTATAAATGTCTTTCCATAACACGTCTTAGGGAACAGAATGTCAAGTTGCTTAGTATCAAAGATCAGACAAAAACATGTTTTGCCGAATAATAATGTTATCTTCTTCAAAAATTTAAAAGACATAAAGGCCTAAGGGGCATCTTGTCTGTCTAGCATTCCATTTTGTGACAAGTACAGAAGGCCTCCATTTATTTGAAAACAAGAAAGAAAAGTAAATTATTCTTGGCTCAGTACAAAGCGAATGGCGTACCCATCAAGTAGCAACACTGTAAGCAGACTTCAAAGATGTGATGTGAGAAATTTATCTTGTTTACAAAGAGGAGATAAGTTTCCACTTTTTGATGTCAACAAGACATAGCCTAGTCTAGTTTTGAACATACACAGGGTGGAGCCATCCATTTAATGATGCAACCTTTCTTTCTTAATCTTGCAGGTGGTATGCTTCACGATGCTCCCTATGAAGTAGATTCCGTGCTTGCTGAACTGCTCTACGAGTGTGTCTTTGAAGGCCAGCCTGGTAGGAGGATGCACTCTGTCAGGGTTCTCAAACGCCTTCTTCATATCATCCAGAGAGGTTTCTCCTACAAGGATGCTGCTGACAAGACATCGCTATGACAACATCTAAGATGATGCTCTCCAAGTGCTGTGTCTTTCATTGCCAGCCTGGTAGGAAGATGCGCTCTGCCAGGGTTCTTAAAAGCCTCCTTTGTATTCTCCAGAGTGGTTCCTCTTTCAAGGTCCTACTGACAATACATCAGTATGACGATGCAATCAAACAGGATTCCTAAACTTCTTTGAATCATCTAGAAGGGACTACAAGGATGACATCTGCCAGCTTGGTAGGAGGATGCACTCTGGCGTTATCACCATGGCTGGTGATGCTCTCATTTACTAAAGGAGACTCTCTCAGAACATTTTTTTCTTTTCGCAAAAGATTTCATGAAATGTTCGTGGAAGAGTTAACAAAGTTAAAAGTATAAGAAGTAGTAGAAGATACCAAGACTGAAAATATGATACACAATGTCTAAATGACTACCTCTCGTTCAACTGGCTTTTAAATAGCCTATGGAAAGCTATGTAAAACAATTTTATATCCTAGTTCTAGAGAAAATGATTGCATGTCTTTCTCTCTCTTGAGTTATTTTTCATATGACACTTGAAAGAAGTTTACCAAGATATTTCCCCAGCTTTTTACAAGGAACCGAACCTGACCACTCAGAATAATTGCCTCAGGACCAAGTCAAAACTAGATGCAAGTATATGAATGTGAAAAATTATACCACAAGAGGGAGCTAGTCGTGGTTGGACCCAGGTATATGTTAACTCATGTACAGTCTGTGCCTGAGTGTTGAATGCAGAAATAATATCTTGCCATTCTGTATAAACTGTGTTAAAATCTAGGTTGTATATTGTTCATTTAGTCTTCATAACTTTATGAAATGAATATTAATCTGGATTTGTTCATTATACAATTAATCTGCTCAAGACTCTGTATTACATCATTCATTCTTTGAGAATTTAGGTGCATTTAAAACCTGAAATGAAGTTACTTTACCAGAAAATGGAGTGGAGCTGGCCTAATACTAATACATATTTTGTCCTGGAGTTTGGTGAAATCTTGACCAATTTGATTTATGTGAGTTGTCATAAGAAATGCCATTGGAAATGAGAAACAAGTTTAGCAATGTTGAATGAAGTGTTGATATAATGTTAAGATAATTTTATTTCAGATTTTGTATTAATTAAAGGTAATACAAAGTTTTGAGAAATTTTGAAAATTTGGTGGATAATGATTCTTTACAATTTTGATATATTTGGATGCCCCTGTGGATGTATAATAAGCACTAAAAAAATTAGCCCCTAAAACACTTCTGCTTTCGAGAAAAAATGAAAATAAAA